>JBAFSZ010000015.1:1699472-1710128 GCA_036919955.1 Melanotaenia pygmaea
GGTCATTTGGATTCAGTTTTTTGAAGCAATTATTCAAACAGGCATATTCAGATTCAAATTCAAATATAAAGAATTCAGATTCGCTCCCCAGTGGCACAAACCTTATCCCATAGAAAAATAATAATATTGGTAGAAGAATGAAAGCAGAGGAGAGAGCAAAAGAGCAAAGCGACAGCAGGGAACAGAAGCAGGAAGAACAAACATCAAGGTAAAAACAAATATGTACTAGCTAAAACTTTTTCTGAAAGAAGAAACAATGAATATATTAAAAGAAGTCAAAATGAGCCAAAGTCATAGTAACAGGATTTTTCCACATTTTCATGCTTTAGCTACTTTAAAACCAACTAGAAGCCTCGCTAGCCTCCTGTTTAAAAAAAAAACTGGATCATGTAGCGCTAAGTAAAGTGGTAAGTAAAATTTTCAGCTCCAACGTGAAAATCCTAATTACTGAGTTGATGTGTAGTCCCTAAATACACTATGAAAACTAATTATGACCTGGTTTCTCCACATTGGCTTAAAACTAATCAGTTGAGCAATTGCTAGCATAACATGATTAACGCGGCTACATAGCATCATCCTAATATTAGATATTAGTATATATATACACACACACATATAGTGTCACAATTATGTCACTCAAAAGTTCTTAAAATTAAAAGTCAGAATTAGTTTTTCTTTTATTTACAAGTGGCGGTAATAGGCTTCCATACAATTCCATATAAATATATTTTTTAAGGATGAATAAGGAAACTCACTTATACTCTACATCCAACTGGTGTAGTGATGCTGGTGATCCATGAAGTTCTGAAGACTTCTCAAACCTTCAACTGTCAATCACCTGGTGTGTCCAATCCAATGGCTAACCTTCCAGTTCCGCCACTAATTCTGTACACTTTCCTTTTCGCATCAACATATTGTGCCACACTAAAGACAATACTCTGAACTTGAATGCTTCCGTGTCACATTGCTCAGTTAAAATACCAAACCTAGCATTGCCATCATCGCACCAGGGTCTTCAGAATTAAAAATATTCCTCTCCACAGGTAACATTTAGCTGGAATTTGATTCAACCTTTCTATAGTATGCAACAAAATACAAAAGTCTTATGTTTGTTTACACAGCAGAATTAAGGATTCAAGGACCCTATTACCACACAATGATCACTTTATTTGTCCATTGCACTTAACTGTAAGCACAGTTTCGGAGAACCATAGAATGATTAAAAGACACAAAAACAATGAAACAAACGTCATTTACTCTTTTTAATGGTTAAAAAAATACTTCTTTGCGCAAAGAGAAAACAATATGTCCTTACTTGCAGAGCAAACTTGGAACCAAAACAATGATGACCTCCAAATGGTGACAGATGGAGCAAGACGAGATGAGGTAAATTGGAAAATTTACAATTAATCATGCCCCAAATTCACAATAACAATAATAATAATAACAATAATAATAATAACAATAATCAATACAGCTAAAAAAGAAAGAATAAATCTGAAAATATGCAACAACAAAAGATACATAACTATCATACAAGGCAATATCTTGCCATCAGGCTTGTCCTGTGTGCTCTACCCTAATGAGGCTTCTGTACACTCTGAAGCTGCCCAGTCATGCTGCCGATGCTTTCAGACAGCACTTCTACAGTGCACAGGGATGTGAACACACTATCTGACCACCAGACATGACACACAGAGTTTTGAAGGTCCGATGCAATCATCATGGCAAAAGGCACCGCAGCCTTGGCACATGATCATGGCTTTGAGGCGGCATGAGCACTTGAGGGCCACCTCCTCCGCCGTGCTATCTGTAAAGGCCTGGATGCTGAGGGTAGTATGGCTGGAGGCCAGACGGGGTCGCAGCTGCAGCACACCATCGGCCACGCCCCGGGAGAAACCACCGTTGTCCATCATCGACACGTTAGCTGTATAGCTCACTCCTCCAATGCCCGTTGCCTGTTTGGGGAGTTTTCCATACAGCTGGAAGGGAAGGGACGAAGCAGAGGAGGAAGGAGAAGGCGAAGATGAGGAGGGAGAGCTAGATGAATACGGACCTTTGCTGGGCTCTTTTTTTGCTATCCTTGCCAAAGTCATCTCCATGTTGAGGAGTCCCTCCATCGCCCCTCCGCTCAGGTACCCATCCATGGAGTTCCCCGGCTCCTTTTTGGCGATGCCCAGTGGTAACATGGAGGTGGATTTAGTGAGGGCCTGGCAAGAAGGTCGAGCAGCGATTTCACTCTTTACGGCGGATGCAGGAGACAACTGCTCTTGGTGAGCGTGTGGGAGCTGAGACTGTGAGGGCCGAAGGTTGATCTTAATTGTGGTCACCCCCTCAATGGTACTGGGGTCTGCGTGAGAAGGAGAGGGGCCATCGGGCATGGTCCGCTGGTCTGCTTGGAGCCTGTCAGGAGTGCTTTCCTGTGAGGGTTGATGACTGCAAGACTCTTTGATAACTGGAGGTTTCATAAGAACCGGAGAGCCGACATCGGACTTTGTTTTAGAGGAGGGTGGCACAGAGGTAATGACTGGGACAGCACCAGGGGCCTGCTGGGACTGGGACACAGCCGAGGCCTCCATCAGGCAGGAGACTGGGTGGCCTGTCGGCGACTTGTTGAGGACATGCGAGACAGAGGTTAGGTCTGGAATAAGGGACTGGACCAGGAGCTCGGGCTTACTTCGTGACCCAGTGTTCCTTGCTGCTGGTGGTCTGGGTGGGGGTCCAGGCAATCGACTAATGCCCAGCCTGTTGGCAGAGTGAGAAGGAAGAACCTTCTCAAGGGGCAGGCTGCCCTGCAGCAGCTGAGTCACTAAAGGGTTGTTGGCCTCCACACTGGACACGGGTCTTGCTGAGCTGGACAGTCTTTTGGAGGCAGCTGAAGCATTCAGATGAGCAACAGAAGCCTTTAAAGACCCCAGACACTCCTCTTCCGGACTTTGTCTGGAGGGTCGACAGTCATCTCCAGGCTCCATTTTCACTACAACACTGTTGTCTTTGGGAGGAGAGAAGTGGTCCTGGGAATGGGAGTGATTGCGTTGCGGCTGAGGCAGACCATTGGGGAAACAGGGCTGAATGACTGTCTGACCGTGGCGGCTGGACACGTGAGCCTGTATGACCGGCTGTTGGTTCTGAGGAGGGGGGCTACAGATGACCAACTGGCCATTTCGCTGGGTGTTGAGATGCGAGCACCAGTCCCGGTCTGGATACTGCTGCTCATCCTCCTGGCTCTCAATCTCACAGTCAGAAGCTGTTTCAGTCGAGTCGCTGTGCGTGGCGGCTTCTTCCTCTTTTTCTATGCAGGCATCAAGAACGTCCACATGTGGCGGACAAGACACGACCGTTTGTTGTCTCGCTGACTTAGAGAATGCCTCCTTTAGGTCCACATGGTGGGAACTGTGCTGAATAACACCCCCCAGTCCAATATCCTTCCCTTTATCCTGCTCTTTAGTCTGACAAGAACTAGCTAGCGTCTGAGTAACATCCACGCCTTTAGCTCCAAACCTAGGAAGGGAATCTGGAATTGAAGTTTGGGTCAGCGATGGCTTTTCACAACCTTGGTCTGTCATATCTGAGGGGACAGTAGTAGATTCGGACAGCTGGCTTTCTCTGGATGACTCAATGGCCGATGACTCAGATATAGTGTCATGCTCTGGAGAAGGAGAGCAAGCCCCGTCAGTGAATCCACTGGAGGAGCTCTGGACAGTGGCAGATGTTTCATCCATTTCCTCACCAACCTTTGGCACATCAGCTGACCCCTCTCGATGTGGACTTAAAGTCTGCGGGGACTCTAAAGACATGGAAGTGGATGTGTTGGACAACGAAGGGGAGGGGTGAGACGTTGGTTCTACATTGTGAAGCTGTAATTGTGCTCCAGACGAATTAGCATCTGAAGATGATTTCTTCTCCTCCATTCTACTACTTCCCCTTCTTCCATCTCCTCCTCCTCCTCCTCCTCCTCCGGGCTCGATAGGTCCTGGATGCTCTCGCGCTCGTCGTCCATTGCTGCTATCCGATAGCCCAGTAGCAGCCCGCAGCCGGACACCGGCCGGCGCTGACCCGTCGCCAGAGGCTGCAACAGCAGCAGCGGCCTCGCGCTGGGCCCGGGCTTGCTGGGCGCGGGCTTTGATGTCTGCCAGCGTCCGCGCCCCACCCGTCCCCGACCGCCGCGAGCCCTCGCCGGGGGGCACAATTCGGGGGCAGATCTGGTAGGTGGGGTGCCCTTTGACCCAGGGAGGTTTGATCCTGGATAACTGAATCTAAGACAGAAGCAAAAGACAGCAAGTCAATCTTTGCAAGGATCGTTTAAATGATCTTTATGCAGGAAGAGATAAGGGGTCTTACCCGGATAGGTGGCACCTTGGGTTCTTCGGTTGTCGGCTGCGGCTTCTCCGAACAGACACCGTCAATTGTGGTACGAAAGGACTGACGGTCATCAATTCGCGGCCTTTTCTCGGGAAAGCTGGAAAGGCCCTCAGTCTCATCTTGTCTCCTCTTCTGCTCCTTGAGCTGGCTGCTGAGCACAGGGGTGGTGGCTGGGCTGGCCGACGGACTGCTCTCACGGCTGCTGGTGGCGGTCCCGCCCGTGATGGAGGTGACCACAGAGGCAGTGTCGTCCAGCGGGTCGGCAGGAATGGTGGCGCTGGACGAGCCTGAAGAGGAAGAGGAAGAGTCCAGACCTGCTGCAAAGGCTCCCGGTCTGTCAGGTGAGGAGGGGGAGGAAGCAGGTGAGGAGGCAGATGAAGAGGAAGGAGACGAGGAAGAGGATGGAGAGGTAGTTGAAGCCAGTACAGGAGCGTCTTCCTTGGGGAGCAGGTCGGGATTAACTTCCGGCTCTTCATTTGCGCTCGTGGAGGCCGGGCTCGGGCTAGGACTTGGAGCAGGAGTAGGGGGCGGCAACGTGACCGGCTCCGGAATGGGAGAGGCCTGAGGCTCAATAGAGGCACTCTCAACTGGGAGCTCCACTGCAGAGTCTGCCTGAAGCACCACTTCGTCGTGAACCACCGTGTTGTTGCACACCGGAGAGTCGATAGAGACGGCGGCCATTTCCAGAGTAGCACTGGCTTCTGCTGCTTCCGTGGGCTGCAGGGCCGGCGTGGCCTTGCAGAGGGTCCGGCGAGCTCTGCGACGAAGGTCAGCCCGGGTGCGTCTCCTCATCCTGCCATCTCTTCGCCGCCGACCCACGCTGCGTCTTTTGGGGGCACTTGTCACCACAGCAACGTCACTTTCCAGCACAGTGCTGGCAACTTCGCTGGCTTCACTCATGGTGAGTTTGAGGGACTCTTCTCGTGTAAGGCCGGATCTACAGATACACAAGGCAAATTTCAGGGTAAGCTACACATCGTTTAATCAAAATAATGATTATTGGTATCAATAAAATCAAGCTTTAAAAATCATCACGATATGGCTCTTACTTCTGACCATGGTACTCCTCAAAAAATTTCTCCTTCCATGCTTCAACCTTCTTCTCTTTCTCCATTTCCTGTCGGAAACGCACCTGCATCTCATGGGTGAACTCACCTAAAAGAGCGTAAAAAACCAATCATCACTTTCCTTAAAGGATCAGGTCTGAACCATCTCATCAGATCAGGAACGACAAAGTTAAATTTCTGTGTTTCTTTCATGTTACTGTGGGAAAGTACGGTTGTTCCCCCCCAAACTAACGGATTAAATCATTCTTGCTGGATTTCTTTGGTTTTAGGAAAAAATTTATCAAAGCGTGATTGTGGAGGACGGATCACCAGACATAAAAAAATCCAGTTTTTCACCACCTGCAGGAAAACCAGCAGCTTTGCACACTGACATAAAGGTAAATGTTCGTAACTGCGTTAATTAATTTTTACCTAAAGTAAAACTGAAATAAAATGTTATTGTGTAAGTATGCATGACTGGTTGGATTTACAGTAGTAACGTAACTGACTCAGCGAGAGGTAAGTGCCTTTCACTCGTCATTGAGAAGAAAACTAGAACCAACATGGTGCCGATTCCTGAACCTAATTTTGGTTCATTGGTTGGTTTGTAATCAGAGATCGGTTCTCAAACCATGACATAATTGGAAGGTAAAAGGGTGGATTCACCTGAACGCCAGAACAGTCAATGTTCACAAGTTCTGTGTTGCACGTAATGTTTCAATAAAGTTTAACAAAAACAACAACAAGCACCAGGCCAAATTATCAGCTAAAAAAAAATGAAGAAAACCAGTGACCGTAAAAAAAAAAAAAAAAAAAAAATGCCACCACAGAAGAAGTCCGTTCAGGTACCACCTCCTATCCCAGAGTCTTCCACAGATGAAGATGGTAGGATGACTACAGACCACACGCTGAAAATGAAGGTCAGATCTGCAAATTTAGACCTATCAAATGCTGGAATCATTCACTTATTCACTTATTTTATTTTGATAATCGACTAATCACCAATTATTTTGGCGATTAGGAATCATATGTAAATTGTAGCTTAAAGACCACCTCCAATGCTTATTTGGAACTATTTAAAATGTTCTCAGTGGTCTTTAACTTGTGATTATGACTTTTTTGGCAAAAATAACAAACCCTGTGCCCTTTTCCAGGACTCTGCTTCTGCAGAGGACCAGTGGCTCATTAGAAAATCGCCTCTGAGTTGTGGGCGGAGTCAGCGCTGCTCAGTGCCCTCCCCATTTGGCGCCGACGTCACGGCTGACCCCGATTGCCACTCCCGTGCATGTTTGTCAAGGACAGAAAGTAGACAAGGCAGCGGAAGGTACAGCAGGAGTTTTGAAAGAAAAACAAAGCTTAAAAAAAAAAAAACAATGGCGGCGATTATTAAATTAGTCGCAGACTATTTTGATAGTCGACATAATCATGACTAATTGGCAGCCCTAGAAGAAAGCATATGTAATTCCAGACACGTGGTCTAGTTTCTTTATTTCCACTGTTCCAGGTTTAATGATGTGTTGAACAGCAGCTGGAAGTCAATGCTAGCTAGACGTCTTTTCCTGCTAATGTAATTTCTAGAAAGAAGCCTCCCAAGTCCAGGTAGAGGTCCGGTTAATATGTAGGATTTATCTATTCTGCACACAGCATAGGAGATTTATGGTTACTTTAATTTGTTTCTACATATTTTCTTATGCTGGTATCAAAATATAACAACACTAATAAAATGTAAAGGCCTATAAGGAGTGTTGATGTGTCTGGAAATTTCAGCAGAATAATCTTAATATTTTTTCTGACAATAATCAGAAAGAATATCTGAAGCTGTGACATCTGAGTGGAACCAGATCCTAAACAAACTAAAGCTTCTGCAGAGGCAGGAACTGAATTATAAATTAGGACTGAAGTCAGATCAGTGTAGCTCCATCTTAACTTCATGCACCACCCAACAGATGGTGCTGCAGCTAACAGTAGAGAAGACTGACTAGCTCCCAACATATTCACCTACTCATTGAGTAAAATGTAGCCATGATCAATCAACGACCTACCCTCAGCTAGCCTTTCTTTCCAGCTCTGCGAGGCGTGGGTGAAGAACTCATTGTTCAGGGCTGAACTGCTCAGCCTGGCCATACCATCAGGTCCAATCTACGAACAGACGCAGATAAAAAATGAGCGTCATCAAAGAATCATACTGACCCAAAAAGATGAAGTGGAGATAAAACCCAGCAGGAAGTGACCTACTTGTCTGTCCACCTCTGGTAGAAGCTGCAGCAGCTGCTGCTGCGAGTGTGACGGGAAGGCAGAGAAGGTCCGCACATTGATGAGGGCTCTGATGTTGGTGTTGACCAGAATGGAACCGGGGGTTTCAAAGTCGACATCTACTCCTCCTCGACTCCTCTTCATGGGTCCTGCCACGACAAACAGAAAATGTTTTGTTCAGAAACACAGCGACACAGTTTGGTTCTCCAGTCCGGTTCGGTAAGGTAAATGAGGTTAATTCACATGGGTTTTTTATGTAAATAAAAAGCTCATAACTGACTGGACGGGTAAAAGAAAGAAAACAATGTTCAGATACTAACCTGCGTGAATCAACATGTGTTTGCAGCTGATGTGAAGATGCAAACATTAACAATTTCTCCATCCAAACAACATCACTGATGAACAGAATTAAAATGGAGCTCAATTTTATAGAAAAAGGTTTATTTTTATTTTTACTTTACTTCCGTTTATATCACCAAAGTTACGTTACTTTTTGCAAATTGTTTATTTCCAAATTATTTATAGCCAAGATGTATAAAAAGAGAAATGCGACGCTCCTTTTGGTGCCATTTGTGGAACATTCAGCAGTTCTCAAACAGTAGCATGTGTCCCACTAGTGGTACTGGTGCTCCCTCTAGTGGTAAAATGAAGAACTTATTTTAAATTAACCAATCCACAGATTATACAGTATAGCATCATCAAAATGAAAAACATCTGATCTGCTCTTCCTTGGTCCATGGTAGCAGGTAAAAACTGGAAGTTGTACACCGGTCCCAGTGAAGCTGACAGCAGCTTCAGGTGAGATAGGTGTTACGCTATTAAAATGATTCAATCAAAAATGTGACTTTCTACATAACAGCTTTAATTAATTTTTGGCATATTTTTAATGCATAACTGGGTGGAACCACATTTTTCCCGAGTGAATTACAATTACTGCAACAGACTGGCTGAGATCAGTTATATTTTATTGTCTTAAAAATATTTTTAAAGTCTAGATTGTGCTTGTTTACATGCACACAAAAATTCTGATTATTCAACCGACTTTGACAGAATAAGCTGATTACGTTTAAAATGGCAATTATCGGATTATGAGAAATCAGATTCGCACACCTCCCGATGTCATCATGTAGACCCGTTTATCCGATTTATTTACTTTATTTTACATCTGTGCATGTGCAAAGAACTGCATCACTTCCGTCTTTTCAATGCCTTTCCTTAAAGAGATGGAAGCGACGCCATCCCAACATGAGTGGAATACCAAAGAAAAACAGGATGGCAGGAAGTCGGAGAATAAAGAAAGTAAAGCATTCGCATGTAGTTTATTTAGCCGCTTATCAGCTCCCACATTAGCAGCTAACGCTAACATCACTATGTTCAAAGACTGGATCAAAACAATAGGAAGTTATGTCACTACGTACATACTCCGCAAGAAATTCCATTATGGACTGGAAAATGAAGACCAGATTTTTTTTCCTTCCATCCATCCATCCATCCATCCATCGCATTCTTTTGTTTAGTTAATAAAAATAAAATTCCTGCAGCTTCTAATTGCTCCAGTGATATTTGATGTTTTTCCAGCACAAGAGACATCAGGAAGTCCATGTTACATAAACACCACCGGATTTACGTGATATTTCACACAACAACCAGAACAATGTGGAAATGGAGTTGCTGCTCTCACAGGAAGTGTCACATGACACAAAGACAGGCCCTCTAATGTGGTGGACTTTGATGTGAACTGAGGTGTGAAGATGCAGCAGTCTTTTTTTATAGATGCAGCCATAATAAACATTTTATCAGGCCCACACTAATGTCAGATGTACCACATACCACAGTCTGCAGCCAGCGGTTCATGTCGAGTCATTTTTACCTGAGGGGACATGCTCTCCGTTTACTTTCAGAGGCGTGAGGACGACACGAGGCATCATGACTGCTTTCTTCCTCTGCCTCCCCGACTGTACAAACACAAAGAGAAGAAATGGGCACATGCACACATTAATACAATAAAACTTTATTTAAAGAATAATAATTTCCTGAGCCAGTGTCTGACCTGTCTGGAACGGCTCAGTCTGGTCTGGGCGTGTTGGGTTTGCTGCGTTTCTGTGCGTCCCTGCTGTCCTGCTGATCTGCTGAGTCGGGTCTGAGGCTGGTTAGTGGTAGTCTGCAGCTCCGTGGAGCAGGAGGCGCTGGATGAACTCTCATCTACCGATGCTTCAAGCCAGATGAAAGAAGAAATACAGTCATACAACTAGCAGAAACACTGTCAACGTTAAGTCACGCTGTCTGCTTTATTTAGTTAGTTTTAACTGCACAAAGACACGATAATTGGCTGAAAAAAAAGAAATGTTGTATAAAATTCACTTAATGGTGAAAGGTTATTATAAAACATGTCTAAAATAAATCTTTGTTATTTTTAGAAGTGATGAGCCTTAAAAATGGCCCAAGAATAAAACCTGTCATAACACTGCTGATTAAACAAAGCTGAGGAAGCCTGCATTGCAGGGTACACAAAGCTGGAGTGTGCATGAAGTACAGCATGATATAATCATCCTCATGGAGTCACAGTTTACTATTTTTGATGTCAAATCACCATCACAGTTTATACCAGCAGGCCAGAAGCTCCGTGGTGATGTGACACATGGTGATGGCGGATGGAAGCAGCTGAAAATCCACCAGCCAGTGTTACACGAGGGGGGTTAATTGCACTGCAGTAACAGGAAGGTTTTTATCAAGTCAAAGAACACATGGTGTTTATTTCACGAGGACATTGTCCCCACACTACTGCTGCTTGTACTGAAGAGAAATGTTATACAAAACTAACCTATTCAACAGGCACAAATTTAGTTTTGCCTTAAAAAAAGTCATACCAAGTTAACAACAGTGATGGATGAAAACTGCTGAAAACACAGATATAATCAAGCAGGAAGCAGCAATGCTAACATGTAGCATAGCAACATGACTATCAGGAAGCAGCAATGCTAACATGTAGCATAGC
>JBAFSZ010000015.1:1730223-1748300 GCA_036919955.1 Melanotaenia pygmaea
TATATATATATATAGAGGACCAGAAATGCAGACTCCTGGGTTACAGAGGAAAATACAGAATTCAAGGGAAAAAATGCAAAACATGGAATCTGGTAAAAATCAAATGCATCTCATCAGGCCCTTTGAAAACCCAGATGACCCAGCTTTCTACCAGCACATGAACACACCATGCTTTTGTGGACTTGTGAGGAATCTGGAGGCAGGAAGGAGGGCAAGAGTTGCAAAATCCAACAAGTACATGCAAGATCCATGGACAGATTTAATTTTTCTGTGTGCATCAGGCAATGCGCGCACACACATATGTGCAAAATCTTAATGTTTGTAATATGTGTTCATGTGTAAAGTTTTACATGTGCAACTAAAAGTTACTTAATTTACGTGTACAAACATTGTTGAGTCCATTTTATCTCCATTAAAAGATACATGTCCACAAAATAACACTGTTGGATATTTTTTTCTGTCTTACAGGTCCGTAAAGAAGTCAAGCTTCTTCTGTGACTCAGCTGCAGTTACGTTGGCGTTTAGGGCTGCTGAATACGACTCTACTCCGTCAACACATAAACCCAGTCTGCTCCTCTGAAGCGCCTCATCCCTGCAGCCCTTTTGGGGTTGTTATGGCAGCTGCTGCCACAGAAACCAGGTGCTGGAAACAGGCGTGCCCCAGTAAGGCTGGGCGGACCGCTAGTCAACATTACAAGAGACCATCAAAGTGTCAAAAAAGCAGCTCTTAGCATTAACTCTGCTTCCTGAAGCAAACTAAACTGCTAGAGATCTGCAGACTGATGGTGTTTCCTCCTCATGATTCTTGTCCATACCTGCTCAGGCTCTTGGCTGGAGTCCCTGTGCAGCTGCAAAGCCCTCGTTGTTCCTTCTGTTAGACCATGTTCCATCAGCAGGATCATCTGAAAGGTCAGCTGCACGACAACCTTCCAGCCAGCAGGCAGGTCTTCCACTGCCAGGACTGCGGGAAGCAGTACAACACTCAGCTGGGTTACCGTCGCCACCTGGTGGCTTCCCACAGCGCTGCAGCGGGCTTGGCCTGCAGAGACGAGTCTCCTTCCCTGCTGGACAACCTGGGTGACCACGGCGACAGGCCTCCTCCACCAGAGGGCAGCACCAACGTGCCGGTGAGAGAGAGAAAGTACTCATGCGAACGATGCGACCGCCGCTTTTACACCCGAAAGGATGTACGGCGCCACGCTGTGGTGCACACGGGACGCCGGGACTTCCTCTGCCCCCGCTGTGCGCAACGCTTCGGACGCCGAGACCACCTGACGCGCCACTTAAAAAAGAGCCATGCACAGGAATCGGTGCTGACGTCACCGTGCAACCCCAGCACACCTGTGGCTAGTCTGACCCCTGCGACCCTTTGTCCGGTGAAGGAGGAGCCCAGCCCGGTGACCCCTGATCTGGGCTCTGTCTCCAAGGAGCCCATGGAGGGTTTTGCTCGGGACATGTGTACCTCCTACCCCATGCCTAATCCTGTCCCAGGGATGGGCCACCCTCATGGCTACATGCAGGGGTCCTTATCCTCAAATATGGGTGTGGGTCACCACGTGTCCCCCCAAACTTCCCACCCCCTTCACCATCACATGCAGCCCCCTGCAGCCCCTCAGCAGCAGCCTTACAGCAACATGTCCCGCTACCAGCATGGATCTACCTCCTATCCTCGCTCTGACATGGATAGTTTCCTGCTGGACCTCCAGAGTGCCCCCCCGCCTCACCTGAGCGCAGTCAACTCCTCTACCTCTGCCTCCCCCCAGCGGGAGGCGTTGGGCGATGGCGTGAACGCTGGCGGCGACGCCCACCTGCTGTCGAGGAGCCCCGCCATCTCCACAACTGAGCTGTCTTGTACCACTAACATGGACCTCGGGCCTCTGCTGAGCTTTTTGCCTTTCGGCCTGCCACCTTACAGCCCTCACATGGGGATGGGAGGATTAGTGATGAGCTATCCGCCTGCCACCTCCACCACCACCCCCTCTTCTCCATCCCCTTCCACTGGGCTGTCCTCCCAAGCTCCTGGGCCTTTCACTTTCTTCCAGCCCCCACAGCCTCATGTACCACAAGGTCCTGGAGTCCACAACCACAGCCAGCTACCTCAGGCCTACAGTCCTGGTATGAGCACTTCCAGCTCCCTACCTCACTATTACCAGGCCTTCCAGCAGTAAGCAGCTCTGCCCCTCAAGCATCGCCTTCATGTGAGAATGAGAACAGCATCTTTGTTTTTAAGACAGATGTGTAACAACCGATCACCTCATCAGTATTACCTCATAGTTAAAGAAATAACCTTTGAATGTTTTAGGAACTGCAGCTTTTAAAACTCTTCACAGGATGCTGAAAGTCCTCCAGCTGTTAAGATTATTCTGGAAAACACTACAGCATATCATTTCTGTCTTTTTAAAACAGGTCACTTTTATTTGATTTTTCTTTTCATGTAAAAATATTGGAGCATGAGCATCCTTACAGAGCTGACAGGTTGCTAAACGGCGTGCTCCGTTACAGTTGAATAATTTCAAAAGATCGAATCTTAGCAGCACTTTTCTGCCTGTGACAAGCTAACATGGTCAAGTACATCAGATAAATGTATTAAATACCAAAATTTATCATCAACCATTATTAAAAAATCAGTATTAGACATTATTAGTCTATTTTTACACTAGAAAAGTCTAATATTTTTAAATACAGTTGATAATTACAGTTAATAACTGTAAAGCTAGACTGCACTTCATAAATATCTTTTGTTCTTGGGGGGTCTTCATACACCAAACAGTTTTTTCTGTTTTCAGCCATTTGAACACGTTAAATCGACATGTCTGTTTATGAAAAGGGAGGCTAACGGCTAAACTAACAAGTCATTTGTTTTTTTTCTCTAAAACAAGGAGCACTTTCACAAAGATGTGAAGAAAATGAAGACTAGCTGATGATGATTCAGCAGACGATGCACAGATCATGGCTTGTTTTTATAACGAACGCACCAACGCCCCCTCCTGGCCTGACATGTCTTCTTCAGTGTCTTTGGCTGTGCCTGCAGGTCTAAATGCTCAGTTTGTTTTTATCTTACTTTTGCTGCAGCCCTGAAGCGACCTGGATGTTCAGCACGCTGTTTAGGCGTCCGTCTCACTTCAACCACATAACAGCTGAGACTGAGGCCACTTTGGAAAACATTAGATCTGTATCCTCTTTATTACCACATATGAAAGTGGCCTGGGTCGGATTTGAAGAAATCTGGTTTGTTTGGTTCAGACCGTCATAAAATATCATGTTTTTACTTTTCTGCTTGTGTTTGAGCCAAATCTGATCTTTATGACAATCTGAACAACACAAATCTGATTCGTTCAAAATCCAACTCAGAAGTGGGATCCATATTCGATCTTTTCCAAAGCTACTATAGTCTGATAGGGGTAGACTCTTATTTAGCTACCTCACAATTTGATTTTATCCTCCCTTCCCCAAACAACCAGGACTTTCCAAACAAAGCCACCTATAGAAGCCGAAGTGCTTCTCACCATATTTCTTTAGGTCCCTTTATGCTCGACATGAAAGACGGATGGGTAGCGTTTTGTCCGTTTATGTCCGTGCCCTGGCAGAGCAGTCATAGTAGAACCACCAGGGGCAGTGTTGAGCTGTCTGTCCTGTGAAAGGAACAAAGAAGCATAACCTGCGATGTGGCTGCACAGATTACCATCTACTGCACTTTTACCATTTCTCTGTACGTCCTTCTCTTAACTTATCACAATCTCTTCCTCCGTCATCATGCTCACTGTTGACTGGAAGCAATGTGAAAACACTGCCCTCTGGTGGATATATTGGCTAACGACCACGCAAATGAAATGGATGCCTGGAAATATGAGGGCAGTGACATTTGAAACGGATGTACCTGTTTCCACCCACAGCTGGTGATGTGGCTGAGGGTAGGAATGTAGATGCTCAGCTCAGCTTCTCCACCAGGGCAGACCGATGCAGAGTCCACATCGCTGCAGACGCTGCACCGGTCCTCCTGTAGACCTCCTGCTCCACCCTTTCCTCAGTCCTGAACCAAACCCTGAGATATTTGATGTAGCTTCTACATTCACCTTGCAAGCAGCGTGATGCGGGTGGCATCACGTCTTCAGGACTGCGGACTGAACACGCGAAATGACCTGAACTGAGCATTAAGACCTGCGGGGTGAACGTGACCTTCGTGGTGTGTTCGGTTGCTTTTTGTTTATTCAAACACTTCAGACTGTTGGTTTGGTGTGTAAGGGTCCTCGTAGGTCAAATCGCGGTGACATGAACTACTTTCCTGCTGTTGGAGTAAAATGCACTTACCTTTTTATTTTTTCATCTAAAGTGATGCCAAATCACGCAAGGCTGCAACCTGCTGCTGCTGTTGGCTAAAAATGTCCGTGTTCAGACATTTGCAGGCCAAAACATTTGACACAGTAAGTTCTTAGTTCATGACTTCCACTGGGTGAATTTACTAGTTGCTAACTGGGACTGGGTGGCGGTGATGCTCAGCGCGTCTGCACAGCAGCTTGTTGAATGAGCCTTAAACTCCCTTAAAATCCTTCTACACCCCTTCTTGTCCCTTTTCTCAGAACTCTGATGCTTGTGTGGTAATTGTAAAGGGGGGCCTAAAACATACATTTTTTAAAAAGGAAGTTTCATGTGTGGCTGCCTTTTGCCAGTGCACTACACATTAAATCTCAACACAACTCCTGGAAAAAGTCCAGAATGCCAAATTCCATTTTTTCTTCCCCCCTGAATCTGCTGAGGTGACATTAGCGGTGCTTTAGCGATCCCATCTTCCAAAGTTAGCCTCCTTTCAGGCAAAATTCCCAACAAGAAGACTTCAGATGCAGTTTAGAGATTTTTTTGTACAGTTAGTTGCATTAAAGATGTGTTGGTGAAGTTTTAATGGCCAGTAGGAACAGGCGCCAGTCACAGCAAGACAAAGCTGTGAAACATACGCGTGGACGTATTCCACATCCCGAACTAAGTCTGTGAGGCAGATCCCCGTGTTTCTGTTGAGATGTCTGCCTGCAGTGCAGATGGACGGCTGATGGCAGCCCGCACCGGGAAAGCATGTTGGAAAGTGTTGGTCCGTACCCGTTCCTCATGTAGCCGAGTGGAAGATGGCGGAAAAGCAGGCTAGACCTGAACCGCTGCTTCAGCTTGCTGTGAATATGTGACTTTATTTTCTAACAGAGTTCAGTGTTAATTTCTAAATAGCTTTTAAAAAAACTCCATATTTTCTACTATTTTCGACCACATATTCTTCCAGGGTTGTTCTTTTGGCCTCCGTCTTTACTTGGTCCAGGAACCTGGACAGGAAGCAGGTTTCCTTTAAGAGTGTCGCCCGGCACAAAGAAAACAGCAGCCTGCTAATAACGGACGCCCTGGTGAAGCTGGTAGAAGAGCTAATATCGTACAGAGGATACTTTAGAAGGGGAGAGAGATGCTGCTCGCTCTCCTGCCTTAATTCCACGGACTCCTTGTTGAAGGACTTTTTCATTAGCATTGCACCGATGTCTTAAAATGCTACTGTTGTGCCTCTCTAAGAGTGCCTGACCTCTTGACTGGGTTGAAGCACTTATGACATTTCTAAAAGGATTAGGTTGATCCGTACCTCAAACATAAATAACCGAGGGTGACTTTTTTTTTTGTATTTGCCTCTAGTTATTTTGGCACTTAATTGTGTCTCTAGATTTAAACTATAAAGCTTGATTTTATGACACACAACTCTTAGCTTTTGGCATATTTCAAACAAGAACCTGACCTGAATCTATCAGGAAGCTGATATAGACTCGGCGTACATGTTGAGTGATTAGTACCACTTTTTTTTAACCTGAAGCTGAAAATGGTGCTTTAGATAATAATGTAAGCACATTGTCAGTCTAGCAGAGCGGCTCTGACTTGTTTACAATACTCGGCACTGTTTGCAGCACATGTGCAGCCGGTGGGGTCCATGTGCAGATTTACACACCTACCCATTCATTTAGAGTGCATGTATACACACATGCATGTATGAATGTGGGTACAAGCGTGTATGTGTTTAGATGTGTAAAAATTTGAGGCTCTAATTAAAACTCTCTACCTCTACCTTGTCAGATATTTTATGCAAAATTATTGCAAGCAGTTTTTAATCGCTGAAGTTGGAGATTTGTTTACCAGCCAAAAGTGTGGACACACCTCTCCAAACTATGACATATTAGGAATAATGAAACAAAAAGGACTAAAGTAAACCGTTTTATCTTTGATATTATATTTTTAGCCACCTTTTCTTTTTTTCCAGCTGTCTTTAGCTGCTTTCTTTCACTATTTGCTCTGTTCTGAAGTCTCAGAACCTCGGTGCTTTCTGGAGAACCGGGCTGCATTCACACTGATTTAACCAGAACCAAAGTGGGCGGACTTTAGTACATCTTGGAGATTTGATTGTGAAAGTCGATGGTTGAGTCTCCAGGCTCCATTATAACTTACAGTTTTCTCAACATAAATATCATGTTTCATTACTGAAATATAAATCAGTTGCCAGGCAATTCAGGTTTTGCGCTGAGAACTAGCCTCAAGAACTCCCAAACCAGGACCGGGAGAACAAAATGGCATCATTTTGCTCTTGTGGCGCCGAGAACAAGAACAAAGTTCTCGGCGAGTGTGGAACAGGCGTTAGCTGGTTAGCAGATAATGATCAGATGTTTGGTGTGGATGTAAACGAGCTCGTAGACTTGTGTGATGCTAGTTTTTTACCAGCAGAAGAGGCGCTGGCAGCCTGACCACGGTTAGCCGTTCTGTTGTTTTTTTTTCCTGGTGGTCGGCGAACAGTTTGGTAAATTGATGTCACCTTGTGGTGGCAGTACCACAGTACAACCAGGTGCAGGTTGAAACGAGACCGTTGCATTCTGAGGCGGTAATTGCATAAACCATTTGATTTCTTACCATTAAAGGATGATTGAAAAATGAGTAATAGTTATGTCTTTTGGCTCCAGCAGTTGTCTTCTTCTTAGTGTCGCTCATTGTTTTGTTTTGAACAATTAGTCGTAAAGTCTGATTAACACCGTTCCCTCTTACGGTTGGTTGTCAGCCAGTTAAACGAAGGATTGATGTGGACTTCATTGCCATCCACTCTTTGATTTTATTGATGCATTTAGACCAGTCTTCATCCAAAATAATGTCTAGTCCCCCCACGCCCACTACCGCATGCATCCCGGCCCTCATAATGACACGTACAAAGAAATGTGCCGCGGTAGCTTTGTTTAGCAGAGACAGTCATTAGTTTACTGGCTGCTACTTCCGTTGTTACAGTTAAAACCATGTCAGTGGTGGAGGGAAGTACTGATTCCTCTGCTTTAGTGAGGTTTTTAGTTCAGGAAACTGCACGCTACTTCAACAGAGGGAAGTTGTACTGTGGTAAAACTATTTACCACAGCTCAGTAGTTCATTTCTAATCAGTGGGCTTTTCTTTCTGTTCAGGATGAGAATATTTTCAGACATACGACACACTGGTCTCTCTTTATTACCCACATTATGATTGCTTGGCCCTTACCTGGTCATGGCCAGGGCAAGATATGCCTTGTCGTACCAGTTTTAGCATTTAGGTGCAGCTGTGACATAACCCACCAAAAACCACTTTATCCTTCTTATTGAGGAAGATTCTGATGGTGTCCGAGCCTCATTCTAAGAGGAAGACCACAGGATGACCCATTTGCACCCATTAGCTGTGCCCCCCCTTGTCCCAACTCCGGCCCCCCACTTTGGGAACCACTGATTTAGACACGTGGCACTAATTTAAGCACAGAAACAGTCATTAAGGAGCCACATCCTCCATCCTTGACCTTTTATTAACTGATGAGTGCAGTGTAACTGCAGCTGATGCTCTACATCCATCCATCCCTTTCAGGGAGGTGAAACGTGCTCCAGGTGATTCCTCGGGCTGGTTTGGGAAAAGGTGGAGTTTCCAGCCATTAGAGCAGAAATGGCTTGAAAGAAGAATTGGATTCTGGGTTTCTTAGTTTATTTTAAACACATGATCGTGTGTGTGTATGTGTGTGTGTGTGAACGCTGTCAGTACTGTAAGGTGGAAAAGATGAAGCAAACGCCTCTGAATGAGTAGGTGTGTCCCCACTTTTGTCTGGTACCTGCGTATTGATCCGGGATCTCCACTTCTTAAAGAAACAGACACAGCTCAGTTAAACTGGTAGAATTGTTTGTTCTTTGTACTCACTTTTTAATTATATTTCTACTTATTTACTACCTCAGAAGAGACAGGAGACTGTCCATCTAACTGCAGAGAAAATATCTGTGTAGTTTTATTTTTGTCAGAACAAGCACGTGTACTTTGTTGCTCCATAGTTTTTGTTTTTTTTTCTATTGAGGTAAGCTCGTATGGAATGATGTCTACTCTTATCAAATATCCACTGCCAGTCAGATACGACTGCTTCGTTCTGTTGCTGTTGTGCCTCTTTGTCCTCAGTCTGAAACTGTTGATCAGTCCCAGCCTTGGTCTTGTGCAAATATTAGTACAACATGAGATTTTTCTCATTAAGCAGAGAAAAATCCCCTAAAGTTTAGCCCAGATTCCCCAGTTTTTAAGAGTGAACTTTTTTAAGGATAACCTACTCTGGAAGATTACAACACGATCAGAGAATCTTTTTCTTAAAACTTTGGACTCGTTTGATTTGGATGTTTTGGGCTTAATGTCCTTACTGGAAGATTAACCTCATGTCTGAAAAGAGCCTTAAAAGGTGGTGCTTCTGGACATTTTTGGACCCAGCAGTCTTTCTTCTTTTTCTTGATTTATCACCATCATAATCTCAAAATGTAAATCCTTCACTTTTAATTGGGAATTTCTTTTTACAGCATTTTTTGCCCAGTAGCAGAAGGTTGTTCAGTCTTAGATAAATGCATTTTAACTTTGTCTGAACAAAAACGCTGACACAAGTCCAGGTCCTCCCGACTGGATTCACAGAGGCAGAGCGGCACAGAGAACACCGGTTATCATGTCATTGTTCTGCCTGCGTTCAGGTCGGCTCTGAGAACCACAAGAATGCAGGTTTGACCACCTTTAACTTAGATAAGTTTTGCTTTAGGTATTTGTATTATCATATAATAGAGTAGGAGACAGTGTGGGAAAAAAGGAATTGTCATTTTCTCATTGTCTGATGATTCAGTAATACAAAATAAACAAATGGTTAGATTTACACCGTGTGTCTGTCTTATTACAATGAGGTTTGCAATTGACCCAACTTTTATGTTGGGGGTCATTTTCATTTTTATGCTCAATTAATTTAAACGTTTACATTATTGCAAAACCAAATGTAGTGTTTGCTTGATTTAAACTTTTATGCTGGTAATTTGTAGGTAGGTTTTAACTTGTATTCGTATATAGTATATTCAGCTTTTATAGTGGATATTAATTTTCACTTTTATGTTAGATTCTTTTAACTTCTCTAGAAGAAACAAAACCATTTCTTGACTAGAATCACTACATCATCTTAATGATTCAGACTAAACAAATTGTGCAAATATATTTAATTTAGAAAGGCCGAATAGATTTTTTAACAATTTATTTTAAATAAAAGGATAAATTTTAATTTATAAAAAAAGGAAAATTTGGAAATGTATCTTAATTCTTAATACAGTAAAGTTTTTTCAATACAGTAGTTGAAAAAAAACTGAGCAGGACTTTTTTAGGAATGCCCGCTCTCGGCTTCCGTAGATAACGTCCTCCTTCACAGTAGAGGGCAGTAGTGCGCCATTCCACAGCGGAGGAAGAAGACTAACATCAAGATAACATTTTTCAGAAAACCTGTGCTGTTTGAGAAATGACTGGAACAGCCGGCATTGGTGACCGCGTCTGAGGGTGGGATTCCTCACGAATCGCCGCCTTCTGGGTTACAGAGCGAAACAAACCCAGTCTGCTGAACCGAACCAGCTCATGACGCCCCCTGATTTAGCGGAGATAGCGAAGACCACACGAGCTGTCAGTCGGTCACGGACTAACCTTGACTACTTGTTAACCAGTAAATATTAAAAAAGCCGAGAGTCAGGATGCAAGACGGTTGTTGGTGATCAGCGACTCTCATCCACGGTAAGTCGGAGCCAAACGGATCTGATCGGCTAGCTGGGTTAGCTGCTAGCATGAAATCTAAAGTTGACAAGAAGCTAACCTGTAGTCGCCATTCACTTCGTTACCTTATTTACTAACTTTAAGAAAGTTCCAGCAAATTAACGTTTGTAACACGATAATGAGCTCATATTGGTAAAGAAACCGTAATGTTTGACCACTTTATTACTGGTATTTATCCAAATGATGCGTTACCATGCCCGCGTTTAGCTTAAGAAGCCTCGTTTTATCTCAGGGTTGGTAGCAGGTTCGCAGGGTTCTCCTCAGTGTGTGAAAGGCTCGGGTAACCACAGGTGTGGTTACTAGCCCTAATCAGAATCACACTTATCTTTACTGACTGGAAAGTTTGCGCATAAATAATATTTAGTGGTGTTTTGTTGCTGTGACACTACACACACGTGCACAAATATTAAGTAGAGATAAATTTAGGCAAATCAAGTTTAAATGACCAAAGTGTGTGAGATTAAAAACGCGATCTGCCAGTACATGCATGGCCAGGATGTGTAAAGTGAAATTATAAACGGAAATGTGAATAAATGTGGAGCTAAAATGTCATAATAACATACATAAAGGCTTATCAAATTATATTACAGTGGCAATAAATGCTACGAAAATACAGCAAAATTTAATGATAATGATATTTCTGCTTTAATCTCCAACAGTAATCTTTTAGCTTTAAATAAATTTTAAATAAAGGGGGTTTAAATATGTTAGATGTGAAATTCAAGCTGAACAAACCTTGTTTTTATCACATTGCAGGGATAGAATTCCTTCTCAAATTAGATTTTGAGGTCAACTAAATTCCTATTCATTTGTCCAATTATCACAGTCAGGCCTCATCATGTTGGCTTCTTTTCTACAAACATCATTTTCCCCACATAAACCTTTGATTTGGAATAACAGATATATTTTATAGTTGTATATTTAAAAAAAGGGGGTCCTTAATGACATTATTGTTGTATCCCAACTAGTGAATGAAAAAGGTGATTTTCTACATACAGTAGGAGTTTTATGTGAAGAAGATTATCGGATTACTTCCCAACTCTGACTAAATTAGGTTTGTTAAATGCTTTTACATCACATATGACTCTAATTCACAACACCTTCTCATCTACTGGGTGTTTGTATTGAACCAGATCATCTTCTTGCTCTGTCTCTGCTGCAGACGTTAACGTTCCCGCCTTTTTCAGCGGACGTGGTGGCCAGGTGCCTTTTTAAGGGTGTTTCTGTCCTCTGTCTAGGGCCATGTCTCTGGTTTTTTCACGAGGCAACCCCGCACCATTTCACAGCAAGAAGGAAAAGAGAATGATGGCCGAAGTCAACGCATCGCCACTCAAACATTTTGTCACAGCAAAGAAGAAGATCAACGGGATATTCGAGCAGCTGGGGGCCTACATCAAGGAGAGCGCGTCGTTCCTGGAAGGTATGTGTCTGGCTGCAACGTACGCAGGTCGTTTCTCCTCGTCCCGAAGTTACTGCTACTTGTAAAACACTGCTTTTATCATTAAACGGTGTTGTTATGTTAACCAGCTCTTTTCTCCAGGTTGGTAATAATAGTTGAATAAAAAGACACAAAACAGCAAGTTAACATAAAAACTGAGGCAGAGGAACAAAGACGTCTTCTTTCATGGAAAAGTCACCACTGATCTGTTAGAAGGCAGCAGCGCTCCACTCAAGAGCTGGATTCAGATTTTCCAAAGCATTGGAATCAAGCACCGCTGGGTTTAATAAATACATGTATGGGAGCGACTGCTGCTGGCCAGTTTACCCACTACAGATAAACAACGCTGGACATGCGGTTCTTCCAGTAACCAGCTCTAGTCCAGAGCTACACGGCCCAGATGTGGAGATCCAGGAGGCCTCCCTGATGAGTTTATTACCAGATTATAATCTGGTTTATAACCAGATTATAATCTGGTTTATAACCAGATTATAATCTGGTTTATAACCAGACGTATGATCCACCTCATTGGGCTCCTTTGGATGTGGAGGAGCAGCGACTCTACTCTGATCTCTGGATGACAGAGCTTCTCTGTCGGTAACGGAGAGTCCAGACACCCTGCAGAGAAGACTGAGCCGCTTGGATCCATGATCTGGTTCTTCCCTCAGCTGGTGGTCGTGGGGGAGGGTAGGAACGTAGAAGCACCGATAAATCCAGAGCTTCTCCTTTCAGCTCGATGCAGAGTCCACATCACTACACCGGTCCTCCTGTAGACCTCCAGCTCCACTCCTGAACACGACCCCGACATGCTGGAACTCCTACACTTGGAGCAGGACCCCATTCCCGACCTGGAGAGGACACTCCACCCTTGTTCAGACCACACACTTCCTAAAGTCATTTTCATGACGTCTGTGTTGGATTTTAGTTGTTTAGATGTGATTTAACCTGTTCGGGCTACTGGTGCTCAGGCTGTGAGAAACTGACCTTTAATAACCTTGTTATGTTAGATGCGCACAAAAATGAAGAGTTGGACCCGGTCACCACGGAGGAACAGGTCCAGGAGGTCCGAGGTTACCTTGCCAAGGTGGCAGGGATCGGAGAAGTGCTCGCCCGCCGACACATGAAGGTGGTTTTCTTTGGAAGGTAAATTTTTAACACTGAGTAGCTTTCAGCTCTAGTTTGATCTGAAGCAGCAGACGAGGGCGGCTGATTGGCTGGAACACAGCGTTCAGGTGCACAGCCCAGGAAGACTGGTCCTTTAAGTCCGATCTTAGTTTCCAACGTCAATTTAGGACAAAAATGTCAAAAAATGTGACAAGGTGTGTATAAATATCACCATGTTGACAAACTTTAAGCCAATAAAGAGTAGGAGATGAGGTGGGACCCGTCCTAACGTGCAACATGTTGTCACCTCTGGTGTATTTGTTGTCTCAAAGACTCCATGTTGCTGCAGGTTAATGTTATTTGTTGCTCTGCAGGACCAGCAACGGTAAGAGCACGGTGATCAACGCCATGCTGTGTGACAAAGTGCTGCCATCTGGAATAGGACACACCACCAACTGCTTCCTGAGGGTGGAGGGGACGGACGGCAACGACGCCTTCCTCCTCACGGAAGGCTCCGAAGAGAAGAAAAGCATCAAAGTGAGTAGACCTGGAGTGTGTGGTCAGGTGGAGCCTCTATCAGACCGGTCTCCACCTCCACTGCTGACATGGCGACGTCTCTGTGATCAGACGGTGAACCAGCTGGCCCACGCGCTCCATCAGGACGAAGACCTGGATGCTGGGAGCCTGGTCTGCATTATGTGGCCTAAAGCCAAGTGTGCTCTGCTCAGAGATGATCTGGTGCTGGTGGACAGGTGAGATGAGCTCTGAACGTACGTTACAGCTTCACGCTTCAGATGTTAAGACAAAGATGATGTCGTCCTCCAGCCCAGGTATCGACGTCACCACTGAGCTGGACAGCTGGATCGACAAGTTCTGTCTGGACGCTGACGTGTTTGTCCTGGTGGCCAACTCTGAATCCACCCTGATGCAGACGGTGAGCTATGTGTTGGGTCTGTGAATGCTCATGTAATGCAAATCATTCGAACGTGTGCACGTCATCATTACCAGAGCAGAGAACAAGCGACACAGCTCTGTAGATGTAGACAGATGAGCCTCGTATTAAACCCAGCACAGAAAAAACCAAGACGCGGCTCAGTTAAACATCACAGATGCGACTTGCTATCGATAATTAGGTTGTTACGATGAGGTTGTTCGTGAAAAGTAGTGTAAGTATGTTGTTTAATAATCATTATCACCAGTATTGGCTGCTGTTGTCATGGTGACCTTCTTACAGTGGGTTTGTGAGTTCCTGGTTTTATACGCCATCATTGTAGAAGTTTTTAAACGTGCTGTTCAGGAGGCGTCTTTCTTCTCTGAGTTGGTGCAGCAGGGACGAAAACCACCTGGTAATGGCGTCATCTACTCTGGACTGGAACCAGAACCCAGAATGACTTTTAAAATCTCATTTTAGGCACAAACATTTAGGAGAAGGAGATAAATATGGTTCAACAATCCTCTGAAACATACGTTAAAACAAAATAAAGTTAAACCAAATAAATTTTACTCATAACATTTCTCAGTGAAACTAAAGTTGATCTGTGCACGAGGACCTGGACCTCTTTCAAGCCCAGATCCAGTCCAGGAAACGAGCGTGAAACGTGGCTGCTGAAGCCTTCAGGGAAAGAAGTTGTGAATTTTGTGTCTCTGCAGGAGAAGTCCTTCTTTCACAAGGTCAACGAGCGTCTCTCCAGTCCCAACATCTTCATCCTCAACAACCGCTGGGACGCCTCAGCCTCAGAACCGGAATATATGGAGGAGGTAAACCTCTACGCCCTCCTGCTTTAACCAGTGTGCGTTACTATTCATGTTGATTTGAAGGTGTGTTTATTTCAGGTCCGCAGGCAGCACATGGACCGCTGCACCCACTTCCTGGTGGACGAGTTGGGTGTGGTGGACCGAGGTCAGGCCGGCGACCGCATCTTCTTCGTCTCTGCTAAAGAAGTCCTGCAGGCTCGTGTGCAGAAGGCCCAGGGAATGCCTGAAGCAGGTGGGGGTTGTAGTCCAGCTGTGTCCCATCTTAGAAATCTGGACGAGGTTAGTTTAGAGCAGCGCTTCTCAAACCCGAGGAGTCGCTTCACGTCTTACTTCAGGTTCCACATTCAGAGCAGTCTGGTCTCCAGTAGAATAACAGCATGAAAACATTTTTCTCTTTGATTTAGTACAAAGAAGCTCGCTATGACCACGTTTACATGAATGAACAATCATAATGTTTCAGGAGAGAAACAACAACACTGAGTCAGTTACCATTAATTAATTACAACTAAATTAACGCATTTAATCTGAACCTTTGTGCGCGAGTTCCTGGTGCACCGGTTGCACTGGTGCACATGTCAGAGCTCGGCTAGCAACTTAGCGACCTTTGCGCTACATTTAGTGAGTTTCCAGACCGCTCTAGCGACTCTATTTAAAATGAACGACCAGCGACTAACGGAGCGACTTTTCTGGTATTAAAGGAGACTTCTGGTGTCTGACGTAAAAGCCTGTTTACGTGTCGGTGAACTCGGGGTGCTGCAGCACACGTCGGAGTTCGGCTAACAGTGTTTTCAACTTGGGATAAGAGCCAGACTTAGACTGAAGGGATTATCTTTCCTTCTTGACTGGAACGCCTCAGTGTCCCCCGGGAGGAGCTGGGGGGTGGCTGGGGAGAGGCTTGTCTGAATTTCCCTCCTGAAGCCGTTGCTTTGTTCAGATAAGCAGAATAAAGTGGATTTCTGGGTAGTTCCTGTGTGTCAGACAGCAGCAGTGTATGAGCTGATGACACGCCTTGATAATGTCATTAATAACAGATCAACCAACGACAGATTCATTTAATCTGTTACGGTGTTAAACAGTGGATGTCCTTAAATTTCCTAAAATGAAAACAAAGCAGAAATGCTCATTTTTGGTAGCTGTTAGTCGGGGTGTTGACGATGCTCTGGGCCCTTTATTTTCTTACTGTAAGGCTGTAAAACCTCTACGTGTTCCTTCATGTTCCTTTAGACGGTGTAGGCAGGTGAGCGCCGTTGTAGCTAGCTAAGGTGAAGCCACACCTTCCAGCTAATCCGTTCTAGCTGCTGCATCTCTGTATTCCTGCTTGGATCAGTCGTCTGTCCGTCGTCTCCAGCTGGTCCAGAATGCAGCTGCTGGTCTGCTGACTGGTACCAGACGGAGCGAGCAGATAAACCAGCTTTGGCTTCTCTACATCGACTTCCTGTTTCTTACACCATCCAAATTAAAACCCTGCTTTTTGTTTATAAAGCACTGTTCCTTCCTGTTATCCATGCTCCAGCTTGAGACGCAGCTCCCAGCGGATGTTATCCATCCCAAGGACCAGCTGTAAGTCTGGAGGTGATGGAGCCTTTCTGTGGCAGGTCCCAGACTCTGGAAAATCTCACTGGAACGTTGAAGATTTGAACTAAACATTTTTCTTTTTTACCTGTCTGAGTCGTCGTTGTCCTAGTTGTTTTTAATCGTTTTGATGTATTACTATATTATTCTTCACTTTATTTTATTTTAGGCGTGCTGTAGTTTGTAAAGCACTTCATGCAGCAAGATGGAAATGTGTTAAATAAACAAACCTGAGCTAGCCGGTTTGACTCGGCTGGAACCAAATATTGAAAGCATGTTGTAGTTTTTCTAAGTTCCTCTCACTTTTTCTGTCACCAGTCTGTTTTCCTGCAGCAGGCAGACCCTGATGGGACTATAAACGCCGTTAATTCCATCAAACCTTGAACGCCTTCAGCGTCAGACAAACTGATGAAGCTTTGAGATGTTAGCTGCCACTGGTGATGCTGCTTCGCTCGTCATGGCAGACTTATGATCCACTACTCACAGGATGTTTAGAAAGTCAGCTTTTTGGATAAGATCCTTTATTAGTCCCACTCGGGGAAATTCAGCAGCAAAGAGAATCATTAAATAATAATTAAATAAGATGGCAGAAGAAAACACAGTGCAAAGGTCAAAAGAATAAAAAAAGAAAACGTACGCACAGTAAGAGGGATATTTCCAGATAGTTGTGCTGGATGCAGAGCAGGTTGTTGGATCTGACAGTAGCAGGTAGGACGGACCTGCAAAACCTCCACCTACAGCAGCCTGTCGCTAAACCAGCTGCTCAGTGGGTCCTGCATGGCGTGGAAATCCACGACTCCAGCATTGAGGACAGTTTAGCCACCATCCTCCTCTATTCTACTACCTGATCTGGGTGGAGATGGCCTCCCAGAACAGAGCTAGCCTTCCTGATTAGCTTGTTCAACCTTTTAACCTTCTGCCACTATAACCTTCAATTTGACTGAACTTAAACGGACACAAAAAACCCTAAAAGTAGTATCTGAACCATGAGTTGAGCAGTAAATGTGGTAAATGAAAGGAATTACCATCACGTGATTCTACTTTAATGTCCAGTATCCGCGGTGTAAAATCAGTGCAGCATCAGCTTTTTTCTTGTCTGTAAATTTGACCCTGGAGTTGAACTTAAACTGGACATTTTTTTGTTTTGTTGTTGCACACTGAAAGACTTTCTGATGGTTTCTTTCATTCTGCATGTTTCTTATATGTTTTCTTATAGTATTTAATCTCACAGCGACACAGTTTGGACCACAGCTGAGCAAAAGTCAAGTTTTCTGTTGAACCGGGCGTTTGGGGAACAGTTTGGTAAACTGCTGCCACCTTGTGGTGGAAGTAACAAATTACTACCAGCTGCTGGTTAAAACAAGATGGTCACGTACTGAGATGAAATGAAAATAAATGATTAGATTTCTTACAGTTAAATGACTGTTAATGTTGATCTGCTTTGCTTTTTACTTACCGGGAAGGAACAGTTGTTTTTTCTTCTTATCCAGTAAAATAATTTCCCACCAGACAGATTTTATTGCTTGTGTTTCATGTGTTTTATTTCATGTAAGAAAGCACTTTTAACCATTTCACATGAAGTGATGACTTCACTTTTCAGCCTCCTGTCAGCAGGAGGGTTTATTACCATGAAAAGAAGGATGAATCTATATTAACAGAAATGTTATTTGTCCGTTTCAGGCGGCGCTCTTGCAGAGGGATTTCAAGCCCGGATGTTTGAATTCCAAAACTTTGAGAGGCGATTTGAGGTTAGTCTGTTACGCAGTGAAGGACAGCTCTTAAATCCTGCTTTTAACCTTCTTACAATGCATTTTACTTTTATACACACACTCCACGCAATGATGCAGAGCACACACTGGTCTAGAGGAATAACGTTGGTTTGTTGTCACAAAAGACTCCACACACAGCTCAACAAACGGAACATAAGAAGTGGGAAAACTTTGGAAGGAGTGGTATAAAAACCTCAGTTGGCCACACATTTAAATCTTGTGTAGTTCAGCATGACTAAAACCAAACATGGTGCAAAATGATGATGAAGCCACTTCCTGTCAGACTTTCCACCAATCAGAGAGCTTAGATTGACGGTAACGTCCAATCAGGAGC
>JBAFSZ010000015.1:1749474-1759872 GCA_036919955.1 Melanotaenia pygmaea
GGTTTAGGAATTACGGTAGTTAGAACAACGCATGTAAAATCTGTCGGCGCCGACATGGTCGGTTTTAAAGCGTTAACTGGTCTCTACAGAAAGCTGAGACGTGTGTGATTACTACAAACATGTCAGAATCACCATTTATGTTACTGTGTCAAAATTTACCTGGAACACAGTGGAACATGTAAATGTTACCTCCACCTGAAGGAAAACCACATTAGTTTCAGTGAGAACCAGAAGATAGCAGCCCAGGTCATCTAGGAAGGAGTAAAGTAATCCTAGGAAGGAGCAAAGTAATCCTAGGAAGGAGCAAAGTAATCCTAGGAAGGAGTAAAGTAATCCTAGGAAGGAGCAAAGTAATCCTAGGAAGGAGCAAAGTAATCCCAGGAAGGAGCAAAGTAATCCCAGGAAGGAGCAAAGTAATCCTAGGAAGGAGTAAAGTAATCCTAGGAAGGAGCAAAGTAATCCTAGGAAGGAGTAAAGTAATCCCAGGAAGGAGCAAAGTAATCCTAGGAAGGAGCAAAGTAATCCCAGGAAGGAGCAAAGTAATCCTAGGAAGGAGCAAAGTAATCCCTGGAAGGAGCAAAGTAATCCCAGGAAGGAGTAAAGTAATCCTAGGAAGGAGCAAAGTAATCCTAGGAAGGAGTAAAGTAATCCCGGGAAGGAGCAAAGTAATCCCGGGAAGGAGCAAAGTAATCCTAGGAAGGAGCAAAGTAATCCTAGGAAGGAGCAAAGTAATCCTAGGAAGGAGTAAAGTAATCCTAGGAAGGAGTAAAGTAATCCCAGAAAGGAGCAAAGTAATCCCAGGAAGGAGCAAAGTAATCCCAGGAAGGAGTAAAGTAATCCTAGGAAGGAGTAAAGTAATCCTAGAAAGGAGCAAAGTAATCCCAGGAAGGAGCAAAGTAATCCCAGGAAGGAGCAAAGTAATCCCAGGAAGGAGTAAAGTAATCCTAGGAAGGAGTAAAGTAATCCTAGAAAGGAGCAAAGTAATCCCAGGAAGGAGCAAAGTAATCCTAGGAAGGAGTAAAGTAATCCCAGGAATGAGTGAAGTGTGTTATGCAGGTAAATATATCAGGAAGCCATCGGCTGATGATGATGATGATGAGGATGAAGATTAACACCTCTATCAATGGTCAGTCAGGAGGATCCAGGGATTCCCCACATTCACCTGAGAAACACCATGAGGATCCAAACAGAAGAAAGTACACTAGCTTGTATATTTATGCATGTAGGACGATTCCACAGTGAATGTAGATATTCTCATATTATTTAAAAACAAAACACTCAGATAGTTTATAGAACTTATGATATACAGTTTCTACGATCATTCCTACACCAGTTGACACGTTCCACCTGGAAAACATGAGGTTACAGTGTGTTCTGCTCAGGCTTTATTTTCCCAAATAATGAAGTGTGTGTGTGTGTGTTTTCAGAGTGTACTGCCTAGAGACCAAAGAGGACCGCCAGGACCGGCTGGAGTTCATAGATAAACAGCTGGACCTGCTGACTGTGGACTGTAAGGCCAAGATCAAGAACATCACAGAGGAAGTGGAACGACAGGTGAAACCACCGGGACTGCATCACATGACTGCATCACATGACATCATCACACGACATCATCACATGACATCATCTCATGCAGACAAAAGAAAATTCAGGCTTAATGTCGGTGTGTCTCACGAAGCAGGTGCTACTGATGATGATGAAGGTACATTGCTTTGTTCTTGGTGCTCAGGTTTCAAACACCATGGCGGAGGAGATCAGAAAGCTCCACGTGCTGGTGGATGATTTCCACATGGACTTCCACCCGTCACCAGTGGTGCTAAAAGTCTACAAGAACGTGAGTGAACCCTGGTCTGTCGCCTATCGAACGGCTCGGAGACCAGAGAAAACCGCTGGTTAAAGCTGGTTTTTGAGCTGTACTCCAGCCTCTCTGGTAGAGACTCTCATCACCTCCTGGTCGGATCATCCTAGCCGACCAGGATCTTTCACACATTCAGGCTCATACCAGATAACATCACCTGTCAATCACTTGTCAGCATGAAAACTGGAAATAAAAAAAAAGCAGGAAAGTGCTAGAAAGGTGCTGTATAGGTACAGTCCATTTACCATGGATGGGTGGCATTTATGTCCATGAACTGCAACCCACCCAAGACATTACGGTTCTTATGTGGGTCAAAACTAGCTTCATTTTATTTTATGTAGAGGAAAGGTTGGAACTAACAAGCCGCCCCGGCCTGGTCTCTGTTGTAGGAGCTCCATCGCCATATAGAGGACGGTCTGGGCAAGAACATGTCGGAGAGATGCTCTGCCTCCATCACCAGCGCCCTGCAGGCCACGCAGGCCGACATGATCGGTAACGCTCGTCCCATCAGCTCCACCCTAACACACCAGTGTGAAGCTGCAGTACAATCCACGTATAGATGAGCCATTTGTAACCTTTATCTGTGACGTGTCTGTGTTTTCATTCATTTCATTCTCCCACCGAGAGTTTCATCTCCATCCAGCTCAAGCTGAGCTTCTTGTTCTGTGTGCAGACGGTCTGAAGCCCCTGCTGCCAGGCCAGGTCCGAGAGCAGGTGGACAAGATGGTTCCTCGTCAGTGCTTCAGCCTCACCTACGACCTGGCCTGCGACAAGCTTTGCAGCGACTTTCAGGAGGACATCAGCTTCCACTTCTCTCTGGGGTGGACCATGCTGGTCAACCGCTTTCTGGGGCCCAAAAACACCCGACGGGCCCTCATGGGCTACAGCGACCAGGTAACCCACCTTCCTCTGACCAGGACACCAGCTACTGGATTGTTCTTCATATGCCATCTCCCAGGCAGTTTGTCTGCAGATGAAAACATGGAGAGAACATTTGTATTCTTCTCCCTAAATGTCCTCTAAGATCTCCAAGGTCACCTTTCTCTTCCTGGATATGAAAGTTTGATCCCTGTGAATCAAGAAGGTCCATAAAAGTGAAGCAGAGGACTTACTTTGGGGGAAAATTACAAGCAGAAATGTCACGATTACTTAACTTCACAATTTATTGTAGTTTTAACTCCACGATTAATTAATCATAATGATCCCTCAACATCGTTCAGACATCGTCTTTCCATTAAGGAGATGACGTCTGAACCGCGTCGTCTGACCAAGCAGGAGAAGTTAAATATCTGCCTGGAGGTTTAAGGGTCAACAGCGTCCCATCGCTGATCTTCTTCTGCTTCCTGCAGGTTCCTCGGCCCATGGCCTTGACACCAGTCAGCACCAGCATGCCTCCATTCCCACAGAACGCCATGACCCAGGAGGAGCTGATGGTCTCCATGGTAACTGGTCTTGCATCCCTCACTTCCCGCACCTCCATGGGCGTCCTTGTTGTTGGCGGCGTGGTAAGAACACACACATGTTGGTCGGTTCTACATTAGTTAGAGATATTAGATGTTCGATAAAAGTTCTCCAATCAGTTGGCCACAGATTTATTTTTCAGTTGGAAGGTATTTAATCATTTGATTGGTTGTCAATAAAAGTAGCGTATAAAGACACGGACACCACCGTGTGCACAACCTCACCCTGCCACGGACAAAGTTTATCTTGAAACATGAAATAGACCGGGTCTGGAACGTTTGGTGAAATCAGATGGAAGAAAAACAGCAGTAGAACTCAGGACCAGGTTTAATAGTGTTTAACAGCTGTGGAGCCAGAAGAAAACCACTAATCAGTGAGGCTAACAGAGAAAAAGGCTTCAGGTTGCTAGGGAGCATAAAGACTGGACTCTGGAGCCATGGAAGAAGGTCATGTGGTCTGATGAGTCCAGATCTACCCTGGTCCAGAGTGATGGAGCGTCAGGGTAAGAAGAGAGGAGGATGAAGTGATGCAGCATCATGTCTACTGCTGCTGTACAAGCCTGTGGGGGCAGTCTATGATCTGGAGTTGCTGCAGTTGTTCAGGTCTAGGTTCAGCAACATTACAATATGTATCCAAAGAATGAGGTCTTAGATCCCCAAATCCTGACTTAAAGCCAGCAAGCTGTGATCTTTCCAGTGTGTTCAGTGAGACTTCGAGGCTTCTGCCAGACTTCACGCCCTGTTGGTGTTTGCAGATTTGGAAGGCGGTGGGCTGGCGCCTGATTGCGTTGTCTCTGGGTCTGTACGGGCTTCTCTACGTGTACGAGCGCCTCACCTGGACCACCAAGGCCAAAGAGAGAGCCTTCAAGAGGCAGTTTGTGGACTACGCCAGCGAGAAGCTGCAGCTGATCGTCAGCTACACTGGATCCAACTGCAGCCACCAAGTCCAGCAGTGAGTTGAGATGTAGGAGATGCGGCGCTAGACGCCATGCAGAGCTCCCAGTTCTCAGGCTGTTCTTGTCGTTGTTAACAGGGAGCTGGCAAGCGTGTTCGCCCAGCTCTGCCAGCAGGTAGACGTCACCCGACAGAACCTGGAGGATGAAATCAGTGACATGAACAGCAAGATCGAGCTGTTGGACAACCTGCAGAGTAAAGCCAAGCTGCTGCGGTAAGAACTTTACCAACACTCAGCTCCTGGTTCCACCACCAGAAGCAGCTTCTTACCTCAAACTCAGACAGTAACCTCTCAATCTTTATTCTCTTTTTCTTTTGAGACAAAGACTAAGGCAAACATCAGAAACGAGGCTTTTTTACTTTGTAGATGCACATAACTGTTTCCAGACGTGCACTGGATGCATAAAATGCTTTTTAATTAGACTGAACTGTTGTGCAGGAACAAGGCAGGGTGGCTGGACAGCGAGCTCAACATGTTCACCCAGCAGTACCTCCACCACAGTAAGTGAGCCGGGACGCAGCATGGTGTGAGAGAGTCGGCATGGCCAGAGGAAGACCCGTACACCCGCTGAAATCTCCCCCCCGCTGCCCGATGAGAGCTGTGGTAGTTTGGACAGGAGTTGGTGGCGTGCACGTCATCTGGAGGCAGGACAGGGAGCAGAAGCCTGCAGACCCTCCTGGACCAACTTCTGTCAGAAACTCCACACAGACATGTAGCTTAGATTTAAAGATCTGACAGACGGCAGCACAGAAAGGAGAGAAACTCATTTATTTGTTCACTAGAAGTCATCCTGCTTTAGTTTTCCAGACACTAACCAACAGAAGGAACAGGTTTTTCTCTTTGTACCATCAGCATGTCTCGGTCATCAGTGGCAAAGCTTTTCCTTTTAAACCTCAGTTCTCGTATCTCTTTTCATCTCTTACCCGAGGTTTCTCCAGACACCCTGGAGGCCATGTCAGAACAGCTGATTTTATCTAAGCTGAAGGAAAATCAACACTTTGACTCAGAATCCCAAAATATGAGCTAAACTATAACTTTGGGATAAAATTAGAGCTTCTTTTCTTATCAGAGAAGATGGGAGCTGTAGTTCCTGTCGGTTGGTGGAAGACTGGAGATCTGAGAATACATGATGTTGCAGTGACCCCTTGTGGACGTGATGTGGAAGTGCAACGTTGTGAAGGAAGGAGTTTAATTTGGAGCAACATTAAGCATTTAAAAGTTGTTTTTTATTGATTAAACTCGTGATTCTGACTTTTTTCTGAGGAAATGGAATCACCAGACACCCCTTGTAGAGGAGGGGTGGTCTTTATCCACATCTAATCCTGACAGGAAGCTGCTAATATCCATCATCATCATCACGATTCCCTCCAGACTCCTCAGCTTAAAGCAAACACAGGCTTTCCCACTGATGGCTGAGAGGAGCTCGGACAGATTTTAACTTAAAGAAAAAGATCAATTTGGCCTGTCTTTGGTTAATTTGGAGGTGTGTGTGTGTGTGTGTGTGATGTGTGGAAAAGCTGCTTGAGCAGGTTGACTCATGGAAGGTAGACGCAAGTAGATTTTTTTATTTAATTTGTGCATCTTGTGACTTAATGAAGGATCTTTAGAGACTTATTGAAGCAGCTGGAGCTGTTAGAGGAGGGTTGATGGATGAAGATGGACCGAGCGTTGAGAGAATTATAATGACGTTTCTTCAGAAATGATTCTGCTCTGCAGAGATGGAGTGGGAGACTTTAACTTCCTTTACCTCCACTTTCTACGATGTGCCCAGGTCTTCACCAGTCCCAGTAAAACTAGGGTTTTTACTGGGATTTTTCACTGCTTGTGAAGCAAATAAACACTGTTAAAGAAAAAAAGGAGACGTATCTCCTGATCAATAAACTTAATTATTTCATTTTAGGGGTTTTAGCCAGTTATACTGACAGGGGAAAATTGAAAAAAGATGGAAATGACAGGTGTGTTTTTGTCTTTGAGAAGAAATTGTGCTTCTTCTGTGAAATGTAGATATAATATAATGATTTGCTTTTCAGTGGGAAACTGGCTCAATGCTGAGAGGAAGAAATCTCATGAGAGTGGACGTTCCTGAGTTTGTTGTAAAGTGAAGCCAAACACTGTGTTGCCAAAAGGCCGGAGAGGCTGCTGTACACAAGTTCCTTCAGAGAGAACACATGCACTTTATCACTAAGTTTTGCTTTTTTATTGTTTCTTTTGGGAGGTGTGTTTGATATCCACCCAGCTAAATTAAATCGATGCACTAGTTTGGCTTCAGGAAGTCGAAAGGACCTGCATGCAGTGATTGTTGTAGTTTGTTGTCCTGTTAAAATATCCAACCGTACGTACGTAAATAATAAAGATGGTACCAAAACAAACATTTGAAGGGTTTTTATTTTGAAGGCTGAAAGTTATGCGGCAGGTTTTTCTCCTTGTTAGTCGAGTCTAGATCCTGAACTAGGTTCAGAACCTTCGGATTCGGTTTTCTGGCTTATTTACGTCACGCATTTTATAACAAGTAAAAAACAAAGGCTGGAAAAAATGTAAATAGAAATCAATATTTCAAATATTTTATTCCTAATAAACATAAAATTTTAAATTTTACAAGATCAAATTTTAATAAATTTGATAAAAATTTGAAAGCTTTTAAAAACTAATATAAAATGTTAAAAACGCAGATAATCTCAAACCAATTTTTTCACAACCATAAAAATTTTAATTTTACATCTAAATTTACTAAAGTGAAATTTTGAACTAAATTTGATTAAATCAAATTCATATATTTAAGTGTACAATGTAAAAAAAATTGCTAACCTCATCAGCTCAAATTTTCTCCCCAATAAGTTATTTTTAAAAGTAAAATTTCATACAAATGTGATTTTGTAAATTTGAAATCTAACTTTTTAAAAAAAATTATATAAAGTTAGTAAATATAAATAAAAACAATGCAAATATTTTTAATCCCTTCAAGCTGTATTTTATTTCTAATAGAAACGAGATATGTTGAAACTAAAATAATCTTCTTTTTTCCCGTCCGTTACCATGAAGCTCGTTTTCAGATGTTTATTTTCTCACGTATCTCATGAATCTTGTGTTTAGTAGGAGTTGGGGTGTTGCACATTAAATTTGATTTCTACTAATTATGTAATTCACTGTGTGTAACTTCACATTTGGGTTGTTTTGGGTGCCGTATAGATCCTGATGCAGTAATAGGGGGGTTGGTTCTGGTCGTCTTAGTTCTGGTCTCCATAGTTTATTTTCAGCCCCATTGTGAAAATCTTGATCTGAGTTGATGTGTAGTCCCTAAACACACTCACTGGAAACTAAATATGACCTGGTTCCCCCACATTATCTTAAAACTAATCTAGTGCTAGCATGTGACTAGTTTAGCGCTGCTATGTAGCTTCATGCTAACACCAGGTTAACAGCTTTACTTAACTTTAGTAGTTGTAGCTGCACAGGAACTAAATCTCTTCTAGAACTGTGCGGCCACATGTCGATATTTTTAAGAGATGAATATTTAACAAATTATAATTTACTATAATCTGATGTTGTGGTACTGGTGGCCCATGCAGGTCTGGGAAGACGCTTCTCTTTTCCTCCAGTGACCCTGCAGCCATCCAGATCTGCCCATGCCCTTGATCTCTAGCTCCAGATTCACTGGTGTGAGGAAACCAGTTCTCAGGCAAACATGCTCTGGTCTCCATATTGACCTCATATCACAGTTCCAGTGTCTACACACCATGTTCTAGTCATAAAAACCCAGTTTACCTGTTATAACAATGATGAAGGAGTTATAGTTAATGTTGGTGTCATGTGACTGCTGTCCAGTTCCTGCTCATCCCCGAGTATAAAACCAGTTATCAGGCAGCTGCTGTAGCGGAACGGAGAGGTCGGTGGTCTGACTTTATTTCAGCTAAAACCAGTCCACAAAACGTCCTGCTGCGTTCAGGGACATAAGTTCATCCCACGTCCACACCACCTTCCTGCTGCGTTCAGGGACATCAGTTCAGCCCACCTGCACACCACCTTCCTGCTGCGTTCAGGGACATAAGTTCATCCCACGTCCACACCACCTTCCTGCTGCGTTCAGGGACATCAGTTCATCCCACCTGCACACCACCTTCCTGCTGCGTTCAGGGACATAAGTTCATCCCACGTCCACACCACCTTCCTTCTGCAAAGCAACTCTTCACCTACTTAAAGGAAGCTGGACCAGAAATCATCATGTCGGTTAACTTCTACAAACTTTTTGGTGAGCATTTGACATTTAAAACTTTATAACCTTAAGAAATGTTATTTAAGTTATTTATAAGTTAAAACTTGGACACAAAGAAAATAAAAACCTTTAAGTTCAGTTATAAAACAGAATACAAACATTGTTCCAAATGGTGATGTTATTCAACCACGCTTCATCATCATCATCATTATCATCATCATCATCATGCTATCTGCTTTCGTTCCTGTGAAAAATTGCTGAATGAATAGCTGCTTTAGACAGCTTTTTACCAAATAAAATTCATCTTGCATGCTGGAACTGAGCTGCTTTGTTGACAAAATGGCAACATGGACCTCAGAGGCGTCTTTCAGCCTCCACGGGGTCCCATGCTCTCCTCGCTGTGAGTCCGTCTTGTTCTCACTGTAATCATCTGTGAAAAAAACAAGTTAGCAATGCGTTAGTCAAAGCCGTAGCACGCTAGCCTTGGTAAAAACAAAACAACCGTGAGAAATCAGCTGTTTCAACTCTTACTTTAAGAAGTTGTTGACTTGCTTCATACTGAGCCCAGAAACAATAAAATAAAATAAAATAAATTAAAAACAACTAATTCATGCAAAACAAAAACAAACATTTAACCCTTTAAAGCCAGACTCAAAAATAAATTAAAAAGTCTGATTTCTTTATTTTGCCCTTTAACAAAATATATTTAAAAAATAAAGAATTAACTGAAGTAATTTTATTTACTTTTTATTGTAGTGCAAAAGGAGTCCACCAGGGGGCAGGAAAGTATCAGATTGTGTATAAAAGGGTTTTGACCATAAAGTGATGCAAAAGGTCTCAACCTGTATGTATCAGATATGATGCATTCAGCATTTAAGGCTTAAATAAAATAGTAAAATAAATAGAAACAATTCAATAAATATATAAATAATACATTCAACTTGACACGTTGCAAACTGGCGACAAGCCACTTCTGGCTTTTGTTGATTTTATTTCTTTAAATCTTATTAATCTTTTTATTTATGTATTTTGCTTTTATTCACTCATATTGATGAACTTACTTTTAATATCAATCATTCATTCATTATTAATTTATTTTATATTTAATTGATTTCGTACCAGTTAATGTGTTCACTGTACAGTTAATGTTCCAGTATTTGACTTCACATGATGAGTTTTCCACTTGTCAGATGCTCAAAAGAGTGGAGATAAAAGTCAAGACCAACACGTGTGACGTGAGGGGGATGAGGACCCAGCTGGCGACGATGAAGACCAACGTAGCAACCAGAGGTCATTCAGTAAAACCTGCAGCACTGGCAGGATAACAAGGTACTTTAATCAACCGTAAAAAGAAAACTCAACAGACTGATGGACAAAGCAAAGCAGGGATGACAGAGGTGAACGGTTGCAGGTACACGAGCATCCAAATAAGGAAACCAAGATTAAACCAAGGGAGAAATTTACTAATGAAGCCAGAGTGGCAGTCAGGTAACAGAAAGCAGGTGCAACAGAAGAAGAAGAAGGCAGAATCTACAGAACATTACAGGAAGTAAGACTAATTAAAATATTAATTAAATCAGAACAAAGAATTTTCAAACAGAGATTACAGACCCACATGGGGAAATAAAACTAGAAACAGAAATCCATCAAGAATTAAATAAAAACCCACAGATCACGACAACAGATCACTGTTTCTTAATGAATCACTGCAAGGCATCTTTGAGCATGAAGATTTGTTTTTCATTAAGACCACCATCTACAGTGTAGAATATCATCAGAAGATTCAGAGAACCAGGAGGAATCTCTGTATGCATGGGACAAGGCTGAATGCTGGTAATGTTCTGCATTAAAAGCAGACATGATTCTCTACTGGAAACCACTGCATGGACTCAGGAAGACTTCCAGAAACCACTGT
>JBAFSZ010000015.1:1769385-1784415 GCA_036919955.1 Melanotaenia pygmaea
TGAGAACGCAGACCTGAGGACGCAGACCTGAGGACACAGACCTGAGAACGCAGACCTGAGGACGCAGACCTGAGGACACAGACCTGAGAACGCAGACCTGAGGACGCAGACCTGAGGACGCAGACCTGAGGACACAGACCTGAGAACGCAGACCTGAGAACGCAGACCTGAGGACGCAGACCTGAGGACGGCGTTGACTCGCCCTGTTTTAGACGTTTGGAGCAGGGGAGGAGGAAAGAGGGAAGCTGCTGCAGAGAAAGCAGAGAGCTTAAAGCTTTGATCCTCTCGGTGCTTCTGCTTATCAGAAACATTCACAGTGACACCGCCACAATAAGAGTTCATCGTGTGCGCGTGGTGCCAGCGCTGCTTTCAGGCTTCATGTTTGTCTGCGTCTGTCTGGACCTCCTGGTCCGACCAGCAGCTTCTCACTGGTTTCTTTTCTCCAGGTCAAATCTCAGCACCTTATCGTCTCCACGTAGCAGAGAAACGACTAATATGTTAATAAAAACAAATGTTCCTACAATTTATTACCGTAAGCCATCAGCCTCATTAAGGCCTCTCCTGCCTTTCGTGGAGCAAAGAGGCTAATGGTTGGATCAGGCTGGCAGGGATGGCTTTAGATCCCTGGAAACTGGGTCACAGTGGAGGCACAGGGAAGCAGGATAAAGCAAAGAAATATACAGGCAAAAAAGATAGTCACAGCAAAATTCAGCCCCAACATTTAATGATTAAACATATAATTATTGCTTTTCTTTTCTTTAAGATTTTGTTGGTTAATATCATGAAAACTTACCAATAAACGAAGGAGAAGCCGCTAATTATTAGACTTTTCTCAATATCTCCCGTTATTTGGGTTTGTACTGATTTTTTTTTTTTTTTTTTTTTAATTTATTTTTAACGTTACACAAACCAAACAAACGTCCCTTTATTTTTTTCTTGAACTTGGAGCTTTTCAGTGGCGCCTTTGAGAAAACAAACATCTAAAAGGGGAGTTGCTGAACTGGCGCGAGAGCTTTTATAAGCGGAGAATCAGCCCACTTCTTTACCGCGGAGAGTTCAGTAGCCATCCCTTAATCCCGCTTTCATTTTGCCGACAAATGCCAAGAATCGTGTCTGGCGACCCGATGGGAAGCTGATCGACCAACAAAAGAGCAAACAGAATGGGGCTGGGGAGTCAGAAGCCTCTGGCATCCCATCAACAGCCCATTTGTAAAGGAGCCACACAGGACAACAGCAAACAGAGAAACCACAACACATCCTACAAACAATGTGGCAACAACAACTCTAATGTCAGCTCTTTGGTTGGTCTTTAATTGAGCTCTTGTTGAGGACAACCCCCAGAGTCGCAGCTGCGCAGCGTTTTTAATTTTAGTTTTCAACAACTATCAGGCGAGCTTTTAAAGGAAAAATGGGGGGTGGCTTGACTGGTTTGTTAGCCGCTCTGACGGGAGAATCTGCCGGTTCGGCCCGTCCTGAGAGACGTCACGTACGTTTGCTGCAGCATCAAACGGTGATGCCACTCAGATTAATCCACATCTCCTCACCGCCCACCTCTCCCTTACACACAAACAAAACGAGCTGCCACTTAATTAAATAGTGGAAACGAGATCATCTGCTAACGCTTAACACCCAGCAGATTACATCAGGATGGACGTTTCTTTGCCTTTTAACATGTGAAAAACACAATATAGCTTTTAATCCTTGGGAGGAGGGTGAATACCGAGAATAAAAAATAACCCCACACATTCCCCTGCAGGCCAACAACATGATTATTATTATTATTATTATTATTATTATTATTATTATTATTATTATTATTATTATTATTAACAACCACAATAATGATAATAAATAAATAGCCAGATGATCAAAGATATGTTTTAGTAGTTTTAAAAAGCAGAATCTTTAAAAAGGGATGAATAAAAATAAAGTGTGAAAGGAAAGCTCTGAACACAAAGTGAGTTGCGTTTGGGAAACGGTTGTAGGAATTATTTTAGGGGGTAAATGCGACTCTGAAATCCTGTTTTAAATTTCCATAGAGAGTCTGCGTGGATGGCTTATTCATGGTTCTCCTCATCAGTCCATGAAGAAATCATATTCACCAAACGCAACCATCCTGTGTAATTGGCTAGAAAATGACCTTAAATATACAGAGATTAGTGGAGCATGAAAGCCAGCGTTGTGGGGGTGGATGGGTTGGAGGGGTGGGGGGTGTAGAATAAAATCTAGATGTTATAAAAGTGGATTAATGGCCTTTTTCTGTCACTACTTTAACCTCATTTGAACCCACCGTCTTTAAACATCATCTTTAAAGAGTTTATTCCTTTATTTCTGTTTGGTGCAGCAACATTAGTTTAATTTCACAGGTTCACTCTGCACTTTTATGTCTTCCAGTATTTTCTTTAGGCTCTTTAATATTTACACACAGAGAAAAATTTTTTTCTTTGGACAGACATTAGTTTTCTAGCTTTACCCCAGTGGTACAGAGAAGGTTTATTTCAGCATTTCCTAAAATAAAATTCATTCTAGTGACCAAAAAAATTGCTTTACCACATGATATAACTAGCCAAAGTAGTTTATACAAACATAAAAGCAGTAAAACAACAGCTGATATATAAAAACAATTAAAATAATAAATCATATTAATAAAAAAAGAGTAAAATCCAACATATTAAACTGATTTTAAAACCGCCCATTTTCCATTCTGATTAGTCCAATTCAGGGTCGCAGGAAGCTGGAGTCTATCCCAGAGGGTGAGAGGCAGGTAGACCTAGACGGGTAGACCTGGACGGGTAGACCTGGACAGGTAGACCTGGACAGGCCTGGACAGGTAGACCTGGACGGGTAGACCTGGACAGACCTGGACAGGTAGACCTGGACGGGTAGACCTGGACAGACCTGGACAGGTAGACCTGGACAGGCCTGGACAGGTAGACCTGGACAGGTAGACCTGGACAGGCCTGGACAGGTAGACCTGGACAGGTAGACCTGGACGGGTAGACCTGGACATGTAGATCTGGACGGGTCGCCAGTCCATCACCGGAATTAAAAGCCAAAGAGAAAGAATATTTTTTTAAGAGGTGATTTAAAAGATAAAGAGTTAAATTCTGACATAACAACAGAAAACTGTTTATACTTTTCTTTTCTTGTTCTTTTTTAAATTAGGCTTTTAAGTGAAATCCAACAATTTTATTCTCTTTTAATAAACCACATGCAAAAGACTCTAAGGCAACAGTTTAGAAAATAATTCCTATGTGGATGTTTTTTTTTTTTAACTAAAAAACATAAATAAATCCAGAGCGGGACAGAGGTTGTCTTTTTTTAAACAGCAGGATTTTTAGAAAGGTTTTCACACAATACGTTTTACTGAAGTTTATTTAGCTTAAAATAAAGTAATGAGAACGGTTTAATGTAAATTTTAGATTAAAAATAAAAAACTAAGCTTTGTTTATAAAATCTTTATTTACTAAAACACAGTAATTTTTAAACATATGACAGAAATTTATAAATAAATTAAAATTTATTTTTTAAAAAGAGAAGAGCAGACTTTGTGGTGTAATCTGAGCCTGATGGCCTTGTGATTCCCTCCTTTCGGTTTGCATTGCATTATGGGAAAACAACAATGTCCATCATCACATTCAGGCTCTCCAGTAAGTGTGAATAATTTTTCAGACCAGACGTCATCTTAGCTTAATTATTTAACGTTTAACAGTGAAACTTGTGTCTGGGATCGTGTTACTGGAGCATATTTTACTAAATATCCTTTAATATTTTCTTATTATGGGACCAGATTGCAGCTAAAATGAAGCCTGTGTGTGTTTGCAGACATACTGCATATAAAACCTGTTTATGGTTATAATTCAATACATTTCCAAATACAAATTGATGCTTAGTTCCTGGTATTAGTAAAAATAAATAAGAAATAAATTTGATTTGACTGTTTTTATAAAGCCTCGCCGTAAGGCCCGACCCATAATAAAATGGTAAGAAAAGTCAAATTTTTTTTATATGAGGTCTTTATTTGGCCTTTTAACAAAATGTGACAAAAAAAAAATGTTGGGGGTATCTACCCTTTATTACCATGTGGTAGTTTAAAAATATTATAATGCGGTTTTCTGCTTCTGGGTTTCTATTAGGGGACAGAAGACAAGTATCAGATTGTGTTCAACAGGATTTTAAGCAAAGTTTTTACCATAAATTGAAGCAAAATGTCTCAGAAACTGTGTGTGATAAATATCTCACATCAGGTTTTTATGTGTTAAACTAGTTGGTTTTAAATTAGATGAAATTTTTTGCTGTCAGAGTTGCTGCAGGGGACAAATAAATGCACCGAAGTCTGCTTCTGATAAAGAAGCAGGAAACAAGGAGGGTAGTCTGTTATTTTGTGGCTGCATTTAGCATTGAAGGAGTTGATGAACTCCTCCAGGTTTCTTTTAAAGAAAGGAAACAATATGAACCAAAGGCTTGAGGCGAGCAGGCTGACAGTTTATAAAGTGGCGGCCATTGTGGCCTAAAGGCAGATGCTTGAATACCTCTGAATAGGCTCCCTCAAAGTGACACGATTGGACCAGACAACAGCTAAACGCTGAAAGGAAAGCTTCTCCGCAGATCGGCATTTGCAGTGTTCCTGCTTTCAATGCATTTGCAGCTAAACTGGGAAATGCTGCTGCAGTCCAGGTCTGGTTTTGTAACTGCTGTCGGGTGCAAATAAAACTCCGAACCCTGCAGTCAATCCAAGCAGCAGGTGTTGGGAACGTAATGTTTCCCAAAGATTTCATGCTGTTAAACCAAAACACCAGATATTTTCTCTTCATTATTAAATGTAATGAAGTTAAATACCAACCACCACAGGTTTGTTTGCATGTTGTGGCTTCATGCAGTCATGTTACACCCCAACACACACGTTTTAATAAACTAACGCAATAAGTTTCAATAACAACTTTGACTTTCCTCATGATTATCAAGTTTTTCCTTTCTGTCACTAAGCTTCATCAAGCTGTTTCATTTCAACCAGATTTGGCTGTTTTCATGCACTAAAAAACAAACAATGTCCACTGTGTAATTTCCACACAATTAATTCAAGGTGTTAACGGAACATATCTGATGTCTGTTAATCAAATGTAATCAGATTACACCCGATCCGTTTATTCTCTTTGCATCAAATCTAAATGTTTTATTTAAGCAAATCAAATTTCTTTGAATTCATCTTTAAAAGTTTAACAGAAATCAACTCTTGTGTCTGAAATTATTCCAGCGTTGATGTGTTCATGCGTAAATACTTCCTGGATTACTCGTGGATAGCGGCGGGGTGGACAAGCTGGGCCTGGAGGGCTGCAGTCCTGCAGGTTTTGGAGGTTTCCCTGTTTAGCTGAAATTCTTTTACTGCAGAGATAAACGTAAAAACTGTGTGATTATTAAAGTAAGTTTCTCTCAGTCTAACAGCATTTTGTTTAGAGTTGATCTCTGTCCCTGAATGAAGCTGTAGGTGCCAACGATGTCATAATTTGGGCCCATTTAAAATGTAAAAAAGCAAATAATGAAATAACTTGCCAGTAATGTGATAAAAGGTCTGAGCCACTGGCTGGTTAAGTGTCCCAACATGAAATAAATCCTAAAAAACAAGCTGCCAATAACAATCATAGTCACAATCATTTTCTAGTTTTATTTTTTCTCATGTGTGTTAGATTTTTTATTTTCTTTCTACATGGACTGCAGATAGAAATTACACAGAGCATCTTTTCCCTGTGTATTCTTTGTCCCTGACAAATAAAATGAAATAAAATCCTGCAGGCTGCTGGTCTGGTGTTGGTGGTCCGTGGTGTAGCTCATGCCTTCTAATAAACAGGCTGCACATAGTTTACATGCACAGCTACAAAACCTCCATCTTATTTTTCCATCTGCCGGCTTATTGAATTGTGTAACTTGTGTTTCTGGAACTGTGCACCATTTAAGATGTACTGTTAGGACCTGTGTGGCGTTAACCTGTGAAAGTGGGGTTTACCAACAGGTGACAACTTTCAGCAACATGCAACAGCAAAGTTTAATATGAAAGATTTTATAGAGACTGGAGTTACTGCATGTTTCCTGTTTTCCCTTCAGGTATTTAAACCAGGATGGGGAAAGTCCAAAAGCTCTTATAAAGAGGTGGCATGGCATGCACCATGTGTAGATACTTTGAAGGGGTGTTGTAACAGAGACCTATAAATGGAGCCAATATGAATATTTTATAGTCTTGACTAATTTTATTGATGAGCTGATGTGCACATCCATGTTTCATGTCGGGTTTTGCATTATTGTGAAGTGAATTTAAATGAATGGTGGTTTGTCTTGTTGAGGGACTTAAAGCTGCAGCTTGGGCCTGGAAGGGCAGCAAATATCAGTGTTTACCATGACATCGGGTTTCCTCCTAAAGGACACTTTTACAGTTTTGTTCAAGTTTTTTAGTTGTGGCTCTTGTTGTTTATTATCCTGCTATTGCAGCACTTTTAGTTTCATCAAATGATCCCTAAATTCCTACACCCGCCTTCCTCCTGCCTCGACATCCTGCATCAGGTCCTTCTTCCTCACCACTTCACGGCAGTAGGGTCTATATGCACAATGCAAAATGCTACATACATGTAAATAGATGTACACAGACACACCAACCCTGAACAAAACACATTGCACCTCTAGTTAATAATTTTCAGGGTACTATATCCTTAATGTTATGTGAAGGAGTGAATGTGTTTAACCTGAAGGCTTAAAGGAATCTAGTAGCAAACCTTTTACCAGAACTGCTTGTATGATATAATAAAAGGGATTTTTGTCAAGAAGTCGCCTTTTCTCCATTCAAAGATCACCTAACATGTGGATTTATTTTCCTGGAGAATCAAATGCAATATATTGGTTATACTTTCCTCAGTACAAGTTAGGAGGAAGGTCAGGAGGGATGTTGGATGAAGTAGCTGACAGGTTTCCGCATCAAACATCTGTATGGTTCCTGTGTTGAAGGATGCTGACATCTGGGCTTCAGCAAACTGAGTCTCCCCCTCAAATCTTAGCAGGAACCAAGCAGTTTATTTTATTCAGCAACTCTCAGCCAGAAGGTTATAAAAACATTTACTGCTCATTTTCAGCCTCTGTTAGGCCTGGCGATGTCATGCTGTTGGCAGAATAGTGATATCTGTGTTTCAGACCTACTTAGAAATTGATGGTGAACATCAACACCACCAACAGCAAATCCAAAAAACCAATATCATTTCATGGTACTTATAAACATAAGATACTCCATTTTTAGTTCTTTATCCCATCTATCCTGGAAAATCTAGTGTGATCTATTTATTTTCTGGGCTAGTAGAAAGCTGTACGAATAGATTCTCAGCTTCTACTGGAAACCAGATCACTTATCTGCTGTCTCTGTGCTGCTGTTCACCCTCATATCCAACAGCTACTTTAATCCATTAAACCTGTGGGACAGATAACTCGACCCAGGGTCACTTCAGATAAACACTAAAAAACAGCTTTGTGCATAAAGTAATATGTTAAAGTACTATTTCTTCTAATAGCCAGCTCGAGGGTACTTTACAGCATCTTTGCTGTCAGGTGATCCGTTATTAATGACAGACTGGGATTAATCAATCTAAATCATTTATAGGAGTCAATTTTAACTGTTAAATATATAAAATAGCACAAATGACATAAGTCTCCGCTCCCTGTCACTGATGTATGTAGTAACACTGAACTTACTGTAACTGATCCAGTGATTAGCACAACATAACGCTATCTGTAGATGCTAACAGTAAAATCTCTGCTAATCTCACATCCTCTACCACCAAAACTGGTCAAATGCTGTTCATTTTATAGGAGAGTTATTTAGTGGTTTCCAGGTAGAATTACTCAGTTTGTGTTTGAACGCCTGGCCGAATGTAGCTTAGCAGAGTTAGCTGCTAATGCTAGCATCCGCTGCAGTGATACTGCATACCTTGAGTTCAGCAGCTAAATGCTTTGTATTGAGGTGATAATTAAGGCTTGAAGGGCTTTGGTAGAGGAGGTAAACGTTATTGAGATGCAGTATGATAGTTCGTGCACAAACACCAAGCTTAAGAAAGAAAAAAGCACAGATTCAGACGGAGGTTCTGAAGACTACTTTTATAATAACTGTGTTCATACAAGGTAATTAAAAAATAATAGCCTAGCTAAGTAAACTAACAGCTTGCTTTGAATCTGGTCTTCAATTCAGTCCCTCATCCTAAAGATGTAAGGGGCGATGGGCAGCACACTTTACACACACAGCATGTCTAACGATGTCATTTGGGCCAAAATAATAAAATATTGTAAACACTGTCAGAGGTTATAACTGCTTTAACTTTTTTTTCCATTTGAAGTGTGTTAGCTTTTTCTGTCAACTATAATCATTTGAAGTAAGATATAAGATGTAATATCACGTATTATTTACACACGAGGCTTAAAAAAGTCTAGGTGCAACTGAAACATGCTAAAGGAAAATGTGCCATCGACAGAGATGAAAGGCTCACCTTTTCCTCCATCTCTTATAGACCCGTCAGGCTGCTTTTCACTGCCTTTGACCAAAATCTGTAAAGCTGGGAAACAAGCACAAATCACTTCATTTTCTTTGCACTGCTCTGATTTTTAATCTACTTTCTTCCACAAAAAGATTATACCACCAGTCTTAAAAACTTTCTGCAATTGCTTTACTTAAGCCTGCAGCTGTCCACTGAGGGCTTTGCTGTGTCAAGTATATCTTAAGAATGCCTCTTATTATTATATTTGCTCCCAGCTCTAATCTCTATCAGTATTTATATTGACAGTGGGCAATTTTTGTTTATGGCTATTTTTTATCTTCTAAAAAAGACACATGCATTGCAGTGCCTGGGGTGGAAAGGAGATAAAGACTTTGCATTATTAGCAGTTTGCTAAGACATAATGCTCCGATAAAGCTAGCATCTTTTGTGGGCTGGATTGAGTTCAGTGCCAGTTCTGCGTAGTTTGTGCTCCTATAGCTTTCAGTGAGACCATATATTTCTGGATGCACTCAAGTATTTTCTTTTGCAGAGAACAACTACATTTGCAGTCTTTCAAGTCACTTTTTTCAAGCAGAGACTAGTTTTTAAATCTGTTGGCAAATATTTTAACTCACAACTTAAAAACTGCCTACACTGCACACGCTCCATGCATGCTTACTATACACTTTTTATTCATTTATTGTGACTAAATACTATTGTGCTGAAGCTGAATTGGAACAAAGACAGGAACAATGCTGATGTGTGTGAATGGGAGCGTGTGCAGAGGCAGCGATGGCGTTGCAGGCCTCGTCTCTGCTTCGCCTCTGTTTGTCTCTTCTGTGCCAGTATTCCAGGCCTTTGTTGACAGGGTGGGTCCTGATGCCAACTGGCAGATTTATTTCACTTTCTTTTGTGTTCTCTGAATAATTTTTTAAACATTTTTGGCTTGGCACTCAAATAGTTGATGCAAACATAACAACCTGAAAGTCAAATCCAAGTCAGTCCAGCATACATTCAAAGGTGGATATTACAGGAAACCTGGTTGCAAAATAAACCATTAAAACATTTAGGAGCAACTTTAAATTGTTCATCCGCAGAAAACATTTTCAGTTCCACATTATCTTGACTGAATGATTAGCATGTGCTGCTAATTATTACTGTTAACTGACCTCCCCATCTCCCTGCTCCACCCATGTACAGAAGCTCACGCCTCCATTTGTAAATTCAAAATATTAAGAAACTTTTTCATAATTGTTTAAAGTCATGATAATGAGCTTTAAAGTCAGACAAAAAATCATATATTAATCTAATCTCATAATGACGTTTTATCTCATAATTATGACTTTGTTATCATAATAATGACTTTTTTATCTAATAAATATTATGTTTTCTCATAACTGACTTTATATCTAATAATTATGACTTCATATATAATTGTGACAAAATCTCATAACTATGACTTTTTATCTTTAATTCTGACTTTTTATTTCATAATCATAACTAAATCTCCTCATTTTTACTTTTTATGTAATAATTATGATAAAATCTTATAATTATAACTTTAATATCATATTTTTTACTTCTCTCTTATATTATGTGCTACTTTGGCTATATTTTAATTTACCAGTGGGGGGAGTGGGCTTCCATACTTAGCGCCATTTGACCTCTTTAATTCGTAAATATGCGGCAGTACTCCGCATGGCTGACTCTCTCTGGATGTGTTTACTGAAGTCTTGCCGAGGGTGACGAGGCTGCTTGTGCCCTTTCACGGCCAGCGGCCCCCTGAGGGGTCTGCCTCGCCGGGAGGCCTCTGTTGTTTAAGATGAGCCCACTTTGTATGACCAGTTAACCAGAAAGAGGCCTGTAAAGAGCCTTCAGAGCCATGACAAGATGCGTAAAAGATCCACTGCCAGCACCCCTCCACCTTATTCTGCCTTCATCTATTCACACACACCTCCACCCAAAGCTGCTCTCCATGGGAATGAGTAGATGTGATTGTAGTTCCACTTCTGGGAGTTTGTTCTCTCTCTCTGTTTGCGTAGTCTGCTGAGAGAGAAGAAGAGAAACACAAATTAATGATAACAATGTCAGATATTTCTACATGGAGACTAAAGACCAATGAAAAAGTGTGCAATGCATCATGGGATACGGATGGCTAAAGGTCATCAAGCTAGCTCTGACTTCAAACTTTATCAAAAGGAAAGTTTGAAGCTTCTTTATTTTATTTGACTTGTATTTTACCAGGTAAAATGCTAACATGACCTGTTAGGAGGCTCAAGTTGAGAGAAAAAGACAAACAAAGCAAACACTGAAAAAACAAACATGTCAACTAACGGACATGAAAATGACAAGAGTAAGAAGAAAATGTGTCACAGTAGAATTAAGAGGAAAGAAGAGAGAAAAAGGTTTGCATGCAGGAGTGATGAGGGATGATTATCAGGAGCAATGATCCGTTTAATCTGCTGCAGTTTGAAGGGTGAGAGACGTCGTTGTGAGTTTTAGGGCATTTTGTAAATAGTCCAGTTTGCTGCAGCAAAATGAGAGAATTTAGAGTAGAGAAATAAAGAAATGCATCTATTCACTTCACCTGGTGCCATATGGAAGATGACGAGATGTTAGGTGGTGTCAGGCTGAGGATTGTTTTATAGACAAAATGAAGCCAGTGATGGAGCCACGGAGCATGCGGGGGGGCGGGGATCGACCCACCGATCTGTAAAGATTATAGTAGTGCGCGTGAGAGGGTGCGTTAGCGGCAAAGTGAATAGCTGAGAGATGAAGAGTGTGTAGGTTACTGAGAGCAGCGTTTGATGCCGTTTTGTAGATGATGTCACCGTATTTTCATCTTGATGAAGCATTTGAGTAAATGGAGCTTTATTGAAGGAAAAAGCTGATCTAGCTTCGACTTTTATCTGAAGGTTGGTGATGTGTGGAAAAAAGATGAATCCTGAAATATTTCTAAGTTATACGGTTTTACTTTCTGAGGCCAGACCGGGAGTCGGTTCTACGGAGGATGGGCTGATACCTGAATCATCGATTTTCATATTCTTCTCTGTTCAGTCAGGTGTTCCCACTTTGTCCACACCTGCAAACAAGCTGAGACCGGACTCCCAAAGTTGGTGGTCTGGAGGTCTGGGATTTCTTGCCAGTTAGGGGTGCAACAATGCATCATCAATTCAGTCATCAACAACCAGCTGCATCAATACAGACTTTAAATATCGAGCCATTTGAACCACAGACTCATGAAACTGGCTCAGTTAGGTCCTGTGGACAGGTCTTTGCAGCCCACTTTACTCTGTGCAGGGGTTTGGTCTTCAGGTCTGTTCTCCCACAGCAGAGCTGTAATCATGTAGACTGGATGTGAAATGAAGGAGCTCATCATAGTCCATGTAGCCGTGGTAAGAACCTGAACAGCAGTAGCTCTGCGCTGGCTTTGGAGGTCAGCAGCATGCAGATACCCTGGATGGAGGGAGACGAAGTTAGAAAGGCTGGAGGATCAGCGGCGGAAGAGGAGGAGGGTCACCTCCTCTCTCCAGCTGGTAATGGAAAGTGGAGATTATGGTAATGAGCCAGACGCCTACAGCCGATAGAGGGGCTAAACCTGGACTTCATCTTTGTCTCTGCTAGATCCCTCGACTGGCGTGCCATCTCTTATCACAAACACACACCCTGTTCCTCAAAAACAAACAAACAAACAAATCTAACAGTCCAGTTCGAACCAAACCCAGGATTTTATTGTTGCGTTAAAACCGGATGTAGTTTTAACTTAATAACAGCTGAACCTGGACAGTATCGTTGCATTAGCACCCTCCCTGCAGACCCACTTTCCTCTTTTATTACCTCACAGCTGTCAAACGAAAAGACTAAATGTGAGTAAAAACCTAAAAGAATGTGTGTGTATGGCACCAGAAGACGCTAGCTAGAGACGCTAGTCATCGTATGACTGCTCGGTGATGCATCGCCAGCTGAGCGATATGAGGCCTGCCGGGTGGAAACTGTGGCTTCTGCTGGAGAATACCAGCAACACTGGACCAAACTTTGACCAAGACAAGGGGATAAAGACTGACACAACTCTGGAGAGCTGTGTGAAACTAATTAGGGGTCATTCTGAAAATCATATTAGTTCCAGCGCATGCTTTCAGTTTAGATGAATAGACTCTGACCACTTGAACAAAGCTTTGGAAACAGCCGATGAATTTATTAGAGCAAAACAATGTCGTCCTCACATCATATCCTGTTGTAGCCCGTCCTCTTTCTGATAAGAGGTTATTTTTCCCACTATTTGCTCAGTCATTAAACGCCCCACTAAAGCCAGAGTGACTCTGTTTTCTTGATAAAATACCTGAAATATAATTTTTTCTGTTTTCTTAGGAGTGTAACAGCGCGTGTAACAGCACATGGATCAACTGTATGTTGTAGATATGGATTAAACATTGACACAGTAATCACCTTTAAGACATTCTTTATAAAGAACATGTGGAATTATTTCAATGTTCTTCTTTTTTTTTTTAAATCAATTAAACATGGCAAAGCAAGTTTGTTTGTAATGCAGTAAAATGCATGTCTGAAACATTTCAGAGTACATTGTTCAAAGTCACGACAGCTTGTGAAAAAGAAAGTTAATTATGTCAAGTCTTTTTGTAAAAGTCTGTACTCGGGTGTGTGTCGGTCCCTTTATTTTATTTTATTTGACAGATGTATTTGATGGACACATTGGACATTACTGTAAATGTACCAGAGTTAGCTAAATGGCAGAGTTTGAAGGCTGGAAAGTTGCGTAATGCGTCTTTAAGACCTCAGACCAGTTCAAATGTTTCAAACCTGTTTAAAAACCCATTTTTATTCTCCTGCTTTTAAACCATTTTTCAAACCATGTTTATGCTTGTTGGTACATATTATTATAGTACTTTATAAATAAAGTTGACTTGACTTGACGTGATTCTGGTATTGATCTGTGTTTTCATCACGGATCGATGCTATTGGCTGGTTAATCATTGAATCTAGTATCATGACACATGTAGTGTATTAACTGTATATTGCTAGAGACGGAAGATTCTTCCTTTTCTACAGTAAATAAAATGATCTATTCTAAAATACAAAGAGGAGAAATGATGTTACTGCTTTGGGTGATTCAAAGGGAAAAAAAACAAAAAAACCCAGCAAGCCTCAGGGACATTTTTTTTTTAGGCGGAGGCCAAATTTATGCAAAATGGACTCACAAAGACTGTGAGGAAGAGTCAGAGATATGGGGCTCATTTCACTTACTTCCCTCTCCTGCTCCCACCTCTGCCCCTCTCTCTCCTGCCCTAAATCCCGCAGCTTCTGGAGAGAAAACAAATAGAGTCCATCCTTTCGCAGCAGCACCCCGGGGACTCTGAGGTGCCTTTTGGAAACTGATCCCAGCCCACTGCAACAGCCTCAAGTGTTGTCACGCTGCATTAGAGCAAAATTGCTTTGCAACAATCCCCCAACCCCATCTGTCCACCAACCTACCAGCAAAAAGAAAAAAACAAGCCATACAGTGTGTGTTGAGGCTTTCTGATGTGCAAGTTTCTAAATATGTTTGTTTTCTTAGGAATACAAATCTTCACAGGGAGTAAATTTTAAAAGAATTGATTTAATTAATGCAACAGCTTGTCCTGCGGCCACGTGTAATCCGGTGAGAATTCTCTAGTGGCAGCTTTTGAAAGGGGGGGTGGCTCGGGGAACACAAAGAGATATTCTCCCTGAGATTCTTCCAGTGGCCTGTAATAGGAGCTGCACACTAATCCCATAATTCCTTGTTTAATTAAACTACAGAGCAGACCCTGTAGTTGTCTAAAGCAGTTTGATGGCTCTCAAACAGGAGCATCTTCTGCACACAAAGCAGTCCAGATGGATTCATGCAGACGAACCCATGGCCTGTGGACAGTGTCCACGCTGAACTAATGGTCACATTTTAGAAGGGCGCCTGTGTCGTGTCTGTAAGGAGAGAACCCTGACGGGGTTGTTTGATGATGGAGTGGTAAGCTGTTTCTGCTCTCCGATTCGGTCCCTCTTTTAATGCCGAGTCAAATCCAGCTGCATAACTGCTGGCCTGTTTTCTCACTGTGCAGCAGTTTAATGTCTCCACAAGACTTTTTTCATGGGTCAGATCTTTTCTCCTGACTCTTTGTTGGCAACCTGACTGATTTTGCATTCAAACCCTGCTTTGCTCCTGTTAGTGTCATCTGTTCTATTCTATTGCTGCATACATTCATCAGTCACTTTATTAGGTTATTACTGAGCTGGAACTCCAAGCATCAAACAGAAAACATCTTATTTGTGGCTTCCACTAGAAGGTGCACCTTCTAATATCCAGTTGGACACCATTTTTCCTCCAGACATCTTAATCCTTGGTGTGATAGATGGAACCAGGTGGTGGAAACCTTTCTCAAAGCTGCTCTACTGGACTGAGATCTGGTGGCTGTGGAGGACGTTGGAGTCCAGTGAACTCATGGTCATGTTCTAGAAAGCAGGTGGAGATGATCTGAGCTTTGTGACATGGTGCATT
>JBAFSZ010000015.1:1867122-1880595 GCA_036919955.1 Melanotaenia pygmaea
GTATATATATATATATATATATATATATACTGTATATATGTACATATATGTACAGTATATATGTATATAAATATATAAAAATCTTCTGACTCGTTGATGAATCAAGATGTCAATCATCAACTCTGACCAATGGATTGCCAACACCCCTTTCTAAAAATATGAGTCCCAGCTCCCCGAGAAGAAGTGAATTCACATTTTATTAACACAACATGAACATCTGACATTTTCTTTGAAATGTGTGTGTATTTTCACAGCTTCGGACTAAACCTGTTATTTGCTCAGGGTTTCCCGTCTTTTTCATACAATTTCATACAAAACATCCATAAACAAAGAAATAATTTACATCAGGTAATAAATACATGACTAAAACTGAGAAGTCATTAATGATCACAAATGTTCAGCAAAAATAAAGCCAGTGTTTGAGCTGCACAAGAAACTTCCTCATGAAGCAGAAACGTTTCCAGAAGTATGGAGAGAAGTTAGACTCAATAATCATCAGAGCTATATTAACAGGTTTTAGTTTTTTAAATTAAAGTATTTATTTTGACATAAAGACAAATTAAAAACAGGAAAAGAAAACTAAAGGAATATACAAAAATAGAGTCTTTGTCCAAAGGGAGTGGGAAGAAACCAGCGCTCATTCCTCATAGGTTTTTCATCATATGCTTATATGATATACACTCAGAAAACCTATGGATCAATAACAGTAGCAATATTTACAATGCTAATGTAATGTGGCCATATGTGGTGCAGGAAGGTGCCCGTCACTGTTATGCAATTCCAACATGTTTTTCTGTGGAACGAGAACATTTAAAGATTTCATGTTGAAGGGTTTAAAGGCTCCAGACTCATATTTTAACCTGGCCTTTTAGTTTAATGTGTTTTTAATTAAATTAATTAGTCATTAGTCAGTATTTTAGTATTTCTATTATTTTTATCTGTTTTCCTTGTTTAATGATGTACTTATGATTATTTTAAACAAAATATTTGTTTAATCGTTTCTATTCTGGTTTAATTGTTTTATAATCTTTTACATATACAATCGTCCTGTTTAAATGAAACTGGATCATGTAGCACTAGCTTAGTCAGGACTAAGTAACATAGATACTGAGGCTCTCTTTGAGCATCTTGATAAATTAAGTCCCTAAATACACTCACTAAAAATCTAAATATGACCTGGTTTCCCCACATTAGCTTAAAACTAATCTAGTACTAGCATATAACTAGATTAGGACTGCTACGTAGCTTCAAGCTAACATCAACCTTACATTACATAAGTAGTTGTACCTGTAAGGGAAAAAAATCTCTTCTAGAAACACGTAACCATGTCAATGTTTTTAAGGGATGAATATTTGGGAAACTATTTTATAATTCACTTCAAACTGGTGTAGAGATACTGGTGATCCATGCAGGTCTCCTCCTCCAATGTCCTGTCGGTGACCTTAGATGGCACCTAGGGTGTCCAATCAGATTTCATAGGTGGGCAACCCCTATCCTGGACACCCCTCTAGCTCCGCCCCATGTATGTGTGAGGTTAAAAGTCTCAAAACTCCACACGAACTCAGTTGATCTGTGCACAAATGAAATCTGATCCTCAGGAGGTGCCTGAACACGCATTTAACTATTTGCACCAGAACTTTTTTAGCATGAAAATGATCACATTCGTGAAGATGAAGGTAAAAAAAAAAAAAATCTGTGTAAAATACCCAAGTTCGTGTAGTTTACGATATGTGCGTGTGTGAAGTTATTTTATGCGTTGATATTTGTGTGTGGATTCGAACACACATTTGCAAAAATCCAAAGTTGCTTGCAAAATGTTTTATAGATTTGTAGACATTATTGACTTTAACTTTTTCTCCATACATAAGCATCTGTTACTCAGTGTTTTCCTTTTAAAAGGTGTGCATGAAGTGTTTATTTTCCAGTATTTTACACATTGGCTGTACTAATCTACAGCAGAGTTTGCAGCCTTGTCCGGGACGACTGAGTGGATCTTTCTCAGGTTCTGTCGGACTCTAAAGAACTCCAGCAGCTGGGCTTCTCCTCGTGTCTCCTCGTCTTGCTCCTTCTTCATCTACAACCAAACAAACGCTCAGTAATGCTTGTAGAGATGGTGAGAATTTTTTTTTTTAATATTATCACAGTTTAGATGTTTACTGCCCTTACACATCTAATCATCACCAAAAGGATGATTTTCTTTTATTACAAACAGTTCTTTATTCCCCCAAATGGCAACCAGATCAACTTTTCTCCAGATTGCAGACTGTTTACTGTTAAGTATGACTAAAAAAGGGATGATTTCTCTCTAAGATGTTTTGAAGGTGTTCAGATCTCAGACTTTGTTTCTCTAGACAAGGGAAGTATTACACTGTCCTGCACTGGACAAATAAACCACAACATTAAAACCACCAGTTTAACACTGAGACCTGCTCATGCTGACCAGTCATGCCAAAATGATAGAAAAAACTCTTTATTACCTCAAGTTGTTTCTGCTGTCGTCTGAGCAGCATGTCCTCTAAAGGAGTCCTGCTCGGCCCCTCCTCGTGCTGACTGCTCTGCACCCTTTTCCTCCTCTCCAGCACCTGCTGAAGTTCGGACCTGCTGCTCAGCACCAGACCCCTTCACCAACAGAAGAGGAAGAGCTGGAATTAGTGAAGATGAACAAGTCAAGCCCACGTCCATCCTTTAACGAGGTGTTGAGCCACCACATGTTGACAGAACAGCGCAACCTTAGCATCACAATCACCACTTAGTGGCCGATAAGAACCCCCATCACCGCTATCATGCAGGAACAGCAGCCCACTGGTTTAACTCCCGACATGTTAGTCCTCTCAGCCCCCCTGTTCCAGTGTGTTTGGAACAGCCTGTCTACACGGGATATCACAGCTTGTCAGGCCCTTAGCTCGATGGTCAGACAGGAGATTAGATGTGGGAGAAGAGATCATTTCAGGGTTGTTGGTCTCACTGAACATCAGTCGGATAAGAAAAGAAGACAACTTTGTATCCTAAGCATTTAACCCTTACAGTAGCACAACACTGACTTTCTGAACTGAACTCTGTATTTCTGACAGGGACATTTATTATATACGTACTTTCCCATTGAATCAAATGGTAAAATGTGTCCAAACTTCAAACATATGTCAATCATCAATACCGGCATAATTTATAAGACACACTTTAGAAAGAATGTAGTATTCTTAACATTTAAAAGAACAGATTGTGTTTCATTTAACTGACTGATTAAGCTCAGGAATAAAATGATAATTGTAATGCTTTAGTGGCTCATTTCGAGGGTGAGAAAGTGATTGTGTTTAATCAACTGTCACAGCGTCTCATGTACTAATTTGGACTTGACATGCTTTGGGAATTGACTATAGTTTAATTAGGAAAGAGCTGTTCAAACTCCATTCATAAACATTCGTACTACAGGTATTATATAATGACTACATTTTTCTAAATGAGCTGCCTTCCCTGACATAATGGATGAAACTAGTAGAAACTGTAATCTCAGGGTAGACTAAAGCTGTGAATGGTAACCGTCAGGTCAGATTAGGAAGCAACAAACGAAGAAAAATAAAGACACGTTGCTTTCACTGTGTGTGGTGACCAGCCAATAGTAGAGCTCAGTCCTGCAGTCAGCCCTCTGCTTACACAGATCACTTTACATTGGTTCAGGCTGCCAGTGGAGCAGAGGGCATGCAGAGAGGGTGTTTCATTGCAGGGAACTCACTCATGTATTGTTGATGAGAACTATATTACAGAAGAATGAGGGAGGAGAGAGAGCGACTCAGGAAACAGTGGCTTGTGAAAGGATTCACTCTCCTTTTTCCCTGCCAGAACATTTTATTTGAATAGAATTAAACCAAATCTCTTGAATTGGGGTCATCTTTGCAGGATGCTGAGGGTCATCGTCCTGCTGGTAGATGTACATCCACACCAGCCTCAGAAACAGGTCCCCTCATCAACTTCCCTGCATATAGCTCCACCCATCATTCCCTCAGTTCTGACCAGTTTCCCTGCTGATGAAAAACTGCCCCACAGCATGATGCTGCCACCACCATGCTTCACTGTGGGGATGCAGTTCTTGGAGGGTTGAGAGGTGTTGGGTTTGCATCTAATATTGTTTTTATGATCCAAAAGTTAAACTTTAGTCTCATATAAGCAGTGGATCTTCTTCCACATGTTTGGTGGTGAGCTTTTCTATAAACGCTGCCGTTTTCTGGACATTCTTCCATAAAGTCCAGCTCTGTAGGTTGCCCTGCTTATCAAGGTCATGTAGACAGAACCATCAGTCTGCTGGACAGCTTTCAGATCCTTGAGAGTTACCTTTGGTCTCATTGTTGGCTCTCTGACAAATATCTTCCTACTTAATGGTGCATTTTCAGTTTTTGATATTTATATATTTTCAGTTTTCCCAACATGGATCTGTATTTCTCCACAACTTCGTTCAGATAAAGGAGAGCTACTTGGTCTTCAGGGTGTTTCAGACTCTGGGGCCTTTCAGGCGTATATGTACTTGAATCATGTGACTCTTAGGCCTGGTCCGGAGAATATCTAACTCAAATGTCCGACTTATTTTGGGACCCATCCTTTGAGACCTCCGTCTTATTGATCCAACCTTAAAGGCTGGAGCTTGACATACTGCAATCTGTTGATTGGTGGAAAGAATCATCACTTCCTGTGTGGTTCAGCAGAGCAAAGCATCCAAGTTTAAATATACGGAGGATTTATTGTTTTTAAAAGCCACATAAGAAGAAAAAAGAAGACAAACTCTTGGATGTCCACCATTCTCCTCCTTTGGTTCTGGGTTGCACTCTTGGTCATTATTTAAGGAAGGGGTTGCTATTGTGTGGCTGATGCATCTATCGCCACCTGGTGACATGCTGCCTACCAGGTTATGGTACGGTTGGCTATAGAGACACAAACAAGATCAGGGTTTATCGTACCAAACTTCATCATCCCTGGCCGGGCTCCCTGGTGGAAACAGGGCTTTACACTGGTGCTCTTTGGTCTGCTTTAAACGAACCTGATCCACTTCCACAGATAGTCCGGTTCATTTGGTGCAGTGTGAATGCTCATTCGTACTCTGGTGTGGACCAAAGAAGCAAACTCTGATCCACTTGAAAACCAGGTGTCTCATTTCATTTGCAAGCACATCCTGGTGCGGTTCACTTGCAGTGTGAAAGCAGACAAAGCATCCAGTGAACTGAAGACAGAAAGTGATGTAGAAGAACATGACAGATATCTGGCTGCCTCTCCTGCTGCTCATACTGGACACATTCTGGTGAAAACCGGATCAGGTCTGAACACCAAAGTAAAACCAGGAACCAGACTGAATAAACTTACTGTTGCTCTACTGTGGTAAAAAAGTGATTTTTTGGTCTTGGCCGATCAATGAGCTGGATTTTCTTCATCTGTCTTCTTGGTCAGTGATTGTTTTGGGGAATATGCCCCCTAGTGAGCAGGTTCTGTAATTGCATGACGTAGTCCAGATAGTATGGTCCACTTCAGTAAAGTTCAGTATGGAAGCAAACCAAGCCAAAAGACAGGTGCACCATTTTTTTATTCTCCACACTATCAAGCCTGGACTGTCCCCCGGACGGTCATGGTGGGAAAACAGCCAGACTTTACACAAACGAACGTTATTCACCTCATTATACGACTTCTGGAAGTAGCTGGTAGAACCAGAACTCATTTAACACTCTGTGTGTGTGTGTGTGTGTGTGTGTGTGTGTGTGTGTATTTTATGAATATTGACATTAGCTTTAATTTATTTTATTTTTTCATTTTTTTTGTTTTTAAGTTTTGCCTCTATGCTGCCACTTTTAAATAGCCCCTTGTAGTCAAATTAATTGAACTGAATTCGGGGTTTGCTAGAGGTTGTAGGGGTGAATACGTACCAATTTGTTTTGTTAAAAAAAATTGCATTACACTTTACCAATTTGGACAATTTTTGTTTACAAAAAAACCAACAAAAAAACAATTAAAACCATCTAAATTACAGTTTGTAAAGCAAAAAAATAAAAAAGGGAAAATTTTGCCAGCCGTTATAAACAGTATAAAACAGCTTGATTGCTCTTATTTCGTGCTCTAACTTTAGAAAGAGCAAATATTTGAAGTAAAGTCTTAGAATGCACTCGTTCATATTTCAGGAGGATCTTTTGTGTTTGTAAAGTACGCACTTTTTGTGAGCCAGTAGCAGTTCTTTGTGAAGCTCGTTGTGAGTCCTGGAGGCCCGAATGGGGTTCAAGTCACCTACAGATGTTTCAGCTTTGACTCCATTATCTGTCAGGAAAAACGACCAAAAACAAACAAGTCAAACAGACTGAATCCTATGAAAGGAAAGCCTGAATGAAGGAGATGTGGCTGGAATAAAAGACTCATCAAAGGACGAATGGAGGTACCTGGTGACCTAGAGTGAAGCCCCAGCTCCGGCTGCATGGTGAGTGGCTGGAAGAGGGGAAGTAAGGGCACGGTGAGTCAAACTGATTTCAGGGGAATAGTGATTTCAGAGAGCAGAGCCGACACAGATACAGCAGTGTGGAAACAGATAGCTAGATCTGCATAATTGATGCCATCAGTGTGTGCGAGTGTACACAAAAGACTTGCAGTGCAGTTGAGCAACAATAAACAGAAGCTGTCAAAACTGCCCAAAAAAGTCTAAAATGCATCCTTTCATCATGCATAAAGCATGAGGAAGGATTATGTACATTTAGATGTATATATGGTGGTGATTTGTGGGTCCAAACTCCTTTAAATTTGTGTGAGAAAGCAGCTAATTCAGGAAAGTGAGCTTAAGACTGACAACAGCCAAATAAAGCCAGCACATCTAAGACGCTACAGGACACCTCAGCTAGGTTTAGGCAGAATTTCTCCTCAAAGCAAACATCATCTACTTCTAAGTCCTACTCTTCTAGAATAATCTGGATTCATGGTGGCCACTTTCTTAAAAGCTGTGTGTGTAGATGCATACGTGGTCATATAATTGAGTTTATCAATGTATGAATGCACAAAATGACATGATGTAGCTGTGTGTGGTAAATATACATTTATATACATGCCCAACAAATCTAACTTCACGATGGTTAGATAAGAAGTAAATTAACCACATGATGCATTTTTAATTATCTCAAGATCCCAAAGCTCGTTTTCACGCAACAAGTTCGTTTGTCTCGTTGTCTGGAGAAATCGGCCTTTTGTTTTCTCAAGATATCCGCCTGCTGTGACTTGTCATGAGAAAGAAATTTGTTTTCTCTTGAGGTTACAAAAGGTTGAGGTTGCATTCAGGAAGTTTGTGTCAGTTTCTTTAGTATCTGAAAGAAAACCATTTTTTTCTAATCTGAAATTCTTTCAGCAGTAACAAACTAGGACAACAGCTGCATCGTAGCTGCTAGGCTAACTCTGCGGATAGTTATTTATTTTATATTTTTAAATCCCTTTAAAATAAATAAAGTGGAAAATGTTAACACTTCAATGTTTAAATGGACTTGAACATACTTATATAGCTCATTTATAGCCCTCTCAAACCATGACACACATTTACACACTGATGCATCTGAGGCAATGTGGGGGGTCAGTGTCTTGCCCAAGGACACTTCAGCATCTAGTCTGGAGAAGACAGGAATCAATCCACCAACCTTCTGGTTAGTAAATGACCGTTCTTCCTCCTGAGCCACAGCCTCCAATTTAACCCTTTCAAGCCCAAACCCTGTGAAAACTGCTTATCACGTGCGATGTCAAAATGATTGTAGTGCAAAAGGTCTCCACCAGGGGGCAGAAGACTGGTATCAGAAGTTTTACCATAAAGTGATGCAAAAGGTCTCAGAAACTGATTCAGTTACAGCAGTAAAGGGTTAAACCATTGTGGTCCACACCATAAAAACAATGAACTAAATCTTAAATGATTATTATTTCTACTAATATTAGACTTAGGAACCTGTAATAAACCAAGGAAAATTAAGAAACGTTCTACCTCTTAATTTAAAGCTCAAACCTATAGTTTGCATGACTTTGAACAGTTTGCTATATTTGGTTTTATTTAATTTGAAAAGGAGAATTACTCAATAACATGGAGAAATATCCAATATTATAAGGACTGATGTTGTATCACAACCCATTAAATGCAAAATCTAAAGCTACAAACATCACATAGAAACTGTGCATCTTTGATCATTCTCCAGTCGGCTGAAATCCTGCCCCTCATTTAGTTCTTTGTACTGACATGAACCAGGCTTTTCCTACCTGTGTTGTGCTGGTCCTTCATGAGAGGCGGTCTGCAAACATTAGCCATCGCTTGGAGCAGAAAGACAGTGATACTACTGAGAGTCGTGTCATTTGAGAGCCCTGAAAGTGGCCCTGAGTGTTCACGGTTCAGATGGACACAACAATTTAACCCTTTAAATCCCAACCCAAGTAAAAATGGGGAGAAAATTACATTTTTAATCTCAAGTCTTTATTTAGCCCTTTAACAAAATGTAAATTTTTTTTTGTAAATTTACTGTTTATTACTGTGATGTCAAAATGATTGTAGTGCAAAAGATGTCCACCAGGGGGCAGAAGACTGAGCTCAGACTGTCATGAAGGGATGCAAAAGGTCTCAGAATCATCACTATCAGTAACTTTCCAAACATGAAATCTGTGATTAGAAATTAGATTCAGAATTAAATAAAAACTTGTAAGGATTCATGATTTTCAGTCATAATTTTATTAATCAAACATTTGACTCAATGTGCTTGCATACATGGACAGAGCATTTCAGTAGAGTAAGAGCTTAAATGATATCAGACACATTTTAAAGTGGCTTCTAACAAACATTTAACAAGAAAACTGTCCTGAGTAGAATCTGGTTTCATTAAAAAAAAAACTTATATCAGATTTTTGCGAAGATGACGACCCTGAAAGGCATGAGAAAGATAACCAAGAGTTTATTGTGTGCAACGGGCGATCAATGGACCCGAAGGTGTCGATGCAAATGGAAAATATCCCTAAAACATTAATGCAGTAAACATCTGTAAGAAGCATGGTAGAAACCCTTTAGGAATAACTGTGATTGATGTTTGATTGTCTCGTAATGATCGCTGGATCCTGAATCTGACAACCATCGCATGGTAACCCAGCGACCGCAGACATCGTAGCATGATCAGACTTTTAGTTAAAGCCCTTTTATGTACATCTAACTGCTTCTAAAACATGACGCTGTGTTTGTCTTATGATGAAACATAAAAATAAACCAGCTGCAGGATGTTTATAGCACAGGATCAATAACGGAAACACTCTACAGCAAAGTCTTTCACTTTCACAGAATTAATAGTTCAGCTGATCGCACATCTGGACAGCAGAATGTTAAAAACAAAGCTAATGTAGTAGTTTCATCACAGTGCAACGCCACGTCCATTAAAATATGTTAGGTTTTATTTTTCCTCATATACAAACGAGCAGTTTTAATAGATTTGTTGTTCCCTTATTAAAAAAACGTAGGAAATAAGTGGTTGCTCCCTTTTAAAAACATTACCGCCTCTGCTCTATGGTCCAGAGCTGCAGATGGATTTTATCACCGTTCGGGTCGCCGTCTGAAGGGCTGCAGTAGGACTACCGAGACACACTCAACCCTCACTGGTCAGGGTTCGGTCTCGTCCAAGGACACTTTGAAATGCAGATTAGGAGAGGATCAAAGCTGACCCATCGTCCTCACATCATCATTTCATCAACAAACTGAACCTCATCCTATCCGTAATGTTTGTCTTTTTTTTGTAAAAGATTAGTATTTTTTAAAAAATGAGCAAAGTAATTCATCTGATTGTCCATCTATCATCAGGATTAACAACTAATTTCTAACGACTGACTTGATTATTTCTGGATTAAAAAACACTCCAATAACCAAGTAGGTGCAAATTGTGCAAATCTCTTGGCTAAAACATGAAGCTGTACCTGGCTGAAGTAAAACACCAGCTCCAACGTGAGCTGGATCTCAGGACCTCCATAAATACTACGGTTAGTTATTCAAGGCTGGTTCGATAAGTCTGTAAAGAAGAAGAGTAACTCCTCTTCTTCTGGCATTAATACAGTGATAAACATGAAAGGAGCAAACTAAATAATACTGATTTGATCCTGAAGCTTGAAAATTGCATGAATCATTCGTATGAAGGAGAAAAGGTGAAGCAGTGGAAGATTAACGTATGAATCAGGTGTGTAAGGGATTGTTGGCACGTCTGATCGCTAACCGCTCCGCGTTGACGTCCTGGAGGCTAACGCTAGCAGCTAGCTACACGGTCTGAAGGCTGAACAGGGACTAAGCGAAGACGTCTTCTGCTCTACCAACGCAGCACGACTGACGATTTGGACCTAAATGTGTCAGACTTGGAGCGAATCTGGAGCGAACCGGGTCAGAAGACGGACAGCATTCGTAGAGCATGGGGAGCGAAGACAGAGGAGGCTACTTGAAGGCCGACTGCAGCTCTTTGAAAGCTGCTCGTCTTTGTTTCTGCTCCTCGGCCTGCTTCTTCTTGGCCTCCTGCTCCTGACGGATCTCCGCCTCAAACCGGTTGGACTCGCTGATGGCCTGGACCTGTCCAACAGGAAGCACAGCTGTTAGGTGAGGACACATCAGCCGGAGCTGATTCCAGCCAGCCTGTCTGCACTGCTGGAAAGAAAAGCTGGATTTACTTGCTTTACGAAGGGTCGGTTTAACTCTCTGAAGGGATTTCTACATTGATTCAGTGAGTGAAATTATGGATCAAACATCAAGACAACTGTCATTTATTTTATCTGTGGTCCTGTGTGACTATGATAAAATCAGGCTTTACTACTTTGGTTTTTAGAACAGAAATCTTGGCTTTGAGAAGCTTTTAAATGCTGCTTTAATTAGAACTGGGCTCGTTTCTATAATCATATTGATTGTAGTAATAACGGCAAACGCCGGTTTAAAATGGTTAAACGTTGGGAACGTGGTGCAGCTGGAAAGCGTTTGGGGGGGACCCTTTTCACTGCTGCACCACTAAACCTGCAGCACATCAGCTGTTATTGGAGATGTGCTTGGCCGACTGGATATTTGTGTTAAGAAGCAGGTGGAGCTGAAGAGGACTTTGAGTGAGTCTCCATCTCTACGACAGTAAAGTTGGTTTCTTGACTTTTATCCAACATAAACTGAAAAGTTTGGGATCAACTTACTTTAGCTTCAAAGAAGGTCTTTGCTCCTTTGACTCCTTCTGTGGAGACATCTATTTCAGAGAGCCGAGCCAGGACGCAGAGTCCACTGTCCTCCGCCAGATCTCCAGCTGCCGCCTTCCTGAAGATCAGCAGGAACTGTGGGGGACAGGAAAACCTGACACCTGGACTCAGAGAGGAACACTTCCTGTCACCCATTCCAGCAAGTTCTCACCTCTCTGAAGCTCAGCTTGTTGTCCAAGTCCTCGTCCACCTCCTTGATCATGTTTTTCAAGCCGACGTGGGTCTGAGGAGCTCCGAGCTTCTCCATCATCAGTTTCAGCTCCATCAGGTCGATGTAGTTGTCTTTACCAGTGTCGTACCTTAAAACATCACAGAGAAACGGTTTGGAATGAAAAGATAATCACCCAACACAAAACCAGATTCCAGGCCCCAAACTGCTGCTTTGCTCCTGGATGCATCATCATGTAGGCTGGAGGCGAAGGACAGTCTGGAGTTTAGGCTCCAACATGAGACGTGGTCAGCGTTTACAGCAGCCAGGCGCACTTCCTGTTTGACTCCTGGTAGTCCACCAATGTTTGAAGCATCCAACCAGATGAATTTATAAAGCACTCTTCATGCAAAAAGCAGCACTGTGTTACATTATGAATGCAATTTAAAAACATACACCTGGTTATAGTTTCTCACACACAAAATAAAAAATAAAATAAATTCAGGTGTCGCTCTGAGGTTCTCGGGCAGGACGATCCTCAGACGTGATGATGAAACAAACCATCCCGTCCCGAGCTGAACCCCGTGTAGGAATGAGGTTAAAGCCGCGTTCCCACCAGGGTGTGCAGGTCTGTACAGAACCGTACCCTGACCTGGTAGGCGGCCAGATAGCGATAGATGCGTCAGCAGTGTAACAGTATGATGTCATAGCACTACGACATTTTCCATTAATTATAAAGAAGAAGGTGACCCAGAACCAAAGGAGGATGGTGCACATCCAGCAGATGGTCTTCTTCCTTCCTGTCATGTAAACACAATAAATCCATCATACAGCTGTTCCTGCTTTGGTCTTATTGCTGAGTCACACAGGAAGTGACGATTCTTTCAGCCAATCAACGGATGGCATCGTCAGGCTCCACCTAACCGAATTCTGACACCGTTGCCAGTGGAAACGGAAAAAGCTTCGTCCCGTCTGGTGGAAACGGAGCTCCAGTGACGGTCACTGATCATAGATCAGGATGGTTTGTTAGGTCGAGGCATTTTTCCATTAGAAAGATGATTCATCTCTGATTCTGGGGCATTAAATGTAGAATAAAGGGAGATTATGTCCCTGCTGGGATGTTCTGAGAAGAAAACGGCACATAAACTTCTGGTTATATGGAAGCTTGGATGCTGATGGTGTGGACATCACACGTCTTACAGCAACAAGCTAATGCATAAAAACCACTTCAGACTTCTTATTCTAACTGTCCCAAGATAAAAACACAACAGTGCAGCTGCAGGATGAGGGCTGAAGAAACAACAGCAAGGCTTTGTTAAAGCTCATCAGGGGCCTGAGCGGATGCACGGCAGCGTTGGTACTGAGCTTCGCAGCTGGTCACGTCCACCATCACAGACAAGTTCAGAAATCTCATGCATTGTAGAAATGTTTGCAGCTGCTCCGACATGTTCCAGGGTTAGAGGAGACAGCTTTCAGCTAAGCACACAACGTGCTGCTGCTCAACATTTTTACCATGCAAGTCAGAGGAATGTGGAGAACCTGCCAACAGAGAGAAACCTATCAATACCTGTATCTGACTGAGCTGAACAGGCAACACACTCACACTGAAACAAAAAACACAAATACAACCTACATGCAGCTGCATACACAGGCTCGGCCCACAAAGCACAGGTACCTTTAAATCCGGTAAACTGGGGGTGGAAACGGGAAACAAAGAAAAAGGTCTCCATCATAAAAATGTGTAAATAAATTTCACACAAATACTATTTAAAATATCCGAAAATTTATCATGCCACACTTTGAATCTCTGTACCCGAGGAGGTATTTAGTCTTTTAAGGTATTTTTATTTTAAGATAAAGAGGAAATTACAACAAAATTTTACTGGTGACAATCACTGTTGTTAAAAGATTAGAATAGTACAAGTAAAAAGTACTATTTAAGCCTGACAGAAGTTAGAAGAGTAACAACAGTGTTAAAGTGTACAGTATGAGACGTGCACTAATAAAGGCTACTATCTACCCGCTATCCTCACTAAACCAACTCCAGCTCAGCTGCTTTGTGGCGCCACCGTGCATCAGAAACGTCTTCTTGGCTTTAT
>JBAFSZ010000015.1:1920127-1933458 GCA_036919955.1 Melanotaenia pygmaea
TTTCGGTTTTCGGCCTTGGTTTCCTTATTTTCGGTTTTCGGTTTCGGCCAAGAATTTTCATTTCGGTGCATCCCTAACAATAACCCCCCAATATCTTCACTTTTACATCTTATTGTTTTTTCCTGCACTTTATAATTATCATGTGTGGTTATTTGTTCAGTTACAAAAACATTTCAGTGTAAACTGTACGAAGTACAAATCTTATAACAACAATTCTCTTATTACACGGGTTCTCTTATTTTATGGGTCGTAGCAATATTACTTTTATACTCAGGGTTGGTTTTTAGATCGTTTTAGATTTGGTTTTACAGTGTTTTATCTCAGTGTTTCACCACACCACAAGACCCCAGAACTTATCACAGCGTTTCCTTGGTCCTTTTAACTTGCTTCTACCCTCTGTGTTGTGTGTGTGTTTGATGGGAAGGGGTGGGGGTGGGCTTGCTGCTCTTGGGTTGGGGTTCTGGGGGATTTTACTCTCTGCAAAGCACCTTGAGTTGCTATTTAATGTATGAAAGGTGCTATATAAATAAAATTTGATTTGAATTATTATGTGCTTTAGGGTTCTAGCAAACAGCAGCAAGGCGGGAACTTCATCCAGAGCTCCCCTTCCTCCTCATCCCCTCGCTCATTTTCTCCGTCTCACAGCAGAAACGGACTTCTTCCAGGTTTTAATCTCTCAGGTGTGTGTTTGTGTGTGTGGGATTACCTGAGGTAGAAGCTCTCTCCGTACGGTAGGACAGAGAAGGCGGCACACAGAGACCTCTTAGCGCAGATGAGAACAATCCTGAAAGATAAAACAAACACACCCGTTGGTTGTGGCGTCTGAACATCCGTCCACTCGACTCGGCAGAACTCAGCTGGGCCACGACGAGGCCAACCCCGTCTTTTTTTCATTAAATGCAGGGATCTCCCTAAATGACCTTTCGGCCCTGCATCAAGCCAGAGTGTTAAACAAGGCTCGTTTAATCCTTACAGACCAAAGCCACCCGCTGGCTCATGACTTTCTGCTGCTTCTATCAGGGCACGGGTTCATCCTACCAAGATGTAGGACTAACAGACACAAGTATTCTTTTGTCCCTGCAGCCATTGCCCTGTTGTATAAGGAGTTTTAATTTTTATTTATTTATTTATTTTTAAACGTATTATTTTTATTATAGTCCTTTTAAATACGTTGTGTTATTGTGCGTTTGTGACTGATTGTTTTTTGACTGCTGGCTGTACAACAAATTGCCCTTACGGGATAATAAAGATTCCTTGAACCTTCCTCACCAGCAGCACAGAGATGATGGAGGACTCCACCTTCTCCACATCAGCTGGAGGGAATCATTGACACTGAACACTGGACTTCCTGATGACTGGAGTCCGACCTGAGAGCGCTACGGAGTGGATGGAAGGAGGAATGATATGACTGGATAAAGACTAATGAGGTGAAGCTGACACCTGGGTCTTGTATTTATCCTGATTAACCTCATCAGACATGAAGACGCAACGTATGAAGAGCAGTTTATTCTCATTTAAATAAATAAAAACTTAAGAATAAATATTTCATGAAATTAAGATGACAATTGAATTAATTGAAAATAATTTTTTCGGTTATTTATTTATATTTTTTTTTGTTGAATGATTTTATTTCATAATGGTGAATTTATGTGACAGCATTAAATAAATTAACTGAATTAATTGAAGAAAGAACATAAAATACCTTTATACAATAAGAATAATTAATTATTCATTATTAATTCATTTTACCTCCCAGTCTGACAGCTGAGGCTGGAAACATGTCTGATGCTGACGGGGATTAAAAGCTTCAGCTTCTACATAAAGTTTTATATTAAAAAATGGGAAAAATGGATTAAAAGTTTTAAGGGTTAAATTAGAAAATTGAGGGAATCCCTGTTTATAGGGCCACACTGTTTACTACGAGCTCAACATCGGCTGTTATAATGAGCTTCGCTAAAGACGACACGTGTGTGCGTGTTTTCTTCTAGCAGTTCCTCTGGAGGATTAACCCACGTGGACCAGAGTCTGCAGCTCTGCTCGCCTGGTTTCTGTCTCAGGAGAAAATTGTTTATGCTCATTATCTGAGACTGAAGGGCCAAAGAGTGGAAAACACACAGACATTTATCTCAGAGCGGATCCTAAAACAGTTCAATACGGCTGCACCGGGAGACCTGCCATCATCACTGACACAGAAGGACCTCTGGATGTCTGCCTTTTCCTCCACAGTGACATAAGAAACTCTGGATTTAAAGGAGACGTCTTAGATTAATGAAGAGACCTGATTTGAGCTCCTTCATACGAGTCTTTGACATCAGTAAACCAGAAAGATCTGGTCATTTTTATAGGACTGATTTAATTCTGGACAACAGGTTCAATAATTTAGCAGAATCCTAATCTCTTAATAACCTGCTCTGTGTAAGTCATGATCTGGGATTGAAATGATCATCTGAAGAGTCAGAAGCAGGAGGTGAAGGAAGCACAGCAGTAAAAGATAAGTAAGCTGCACAGCGTTTCCCAAACAGATAATGAGCTTAAATGTGCTGCTGCTGGCGAGTGTGTGTGCTGGAAAGACACGCAGACACACATGTTGATGCCTGAGAAAGCAGAGAGCAGGAAGTCACCAGGGAGCTCAGTGGAAACAGGACTCAGCTCAGCCGGCCACGTCTGGTTTCATAGAACAGGGGAAATCATCCCATATTTATCTAAACAATAAGCCAGAATGGCCCCACGGAGAACTGAACCCGCATCCCAGAGGCTGGATCTGCTGAGCGAAACTCGGGAATTAAAAATAAATAATAGGTTTAGTTACTAATCAGCATTCAGGTGTATAAATCCAAGAAGGAAAGACATCTAAAGTTAGCTTAAAGAAGCTATTTTTCTGCTCATCGATGTGCAACTAACTTAGTTTGTTTATTGGTTTATTTTGCAGGGACAACGTTCACTAATAAACATGACTGAATGTACCAAAGTTAGCCAAATGGAAGGGCTGGCCGATCGGTCGATCGTGCTTAACGATCACAATAAATTTCTGGTCAATCCCGGTGATCAGCTGTGAGCCTCTATCATACATCAACCTTTTCCTGCTCCGCTTCCATAAGATGCTGGAGAAGCTGAAGCTAGGTGAGCAGAGCGACAGACATGACATCAGAGTTATCCTGCGAAGATGAGGTCACAGGGTATGTCAGCGACTGGTGCCCTCAAAAAGCAGCAACACAACAAATCTGTTTAATCTTTTAAAGGAAAACCACCAAACCGATTATACAGAAAGCATGAAAATGCTATTTAAAAATACAAATCTGACATCATCTGTGTGAAAGAAGCTGATTTGGGGCGTGTTGTCACATCGATGAACCAGATCCACAAATAAACTTCATTCAGGCTCGTTTGTGTGGATGAGAAAAGGAAATGAAAAATGCAGAAGCAACGTAGCCTGTAGAGCTAACAGTCTCCCTTCATTAGCCGCTTGTCTGTGTAACTTACACCCTGTCAGGAAGGACAGGAATAGATAACAAGAGTTGAGCAGGATGACGTCGTCCAAGCTCCGTCAGCTGAGCCAAACGCTCGCTTCCCCTCCCGATTCAGAGTAAAGGCTGCACACATGTGCAAGGTTATTGGGCCATAACAGGATGAGTTACGAGCCCGGGAGCCTGCAAACCGGCATCAACCTAAAGAATCCCTTAAGTTGTAAAGATAAGCAGGAAGAATAGATGACTTGAAAATAAGGTAGTTGTTGGTGATTTGGGGGTGGAGTCCACCGTCACTGGATGACAGTGACTTACTGTAGCTCTCAGCGAGGTTAAAAACAGCCCCTGAAGGCTTGTAGCAGTCTCTACATGCTGCATTCCTGAACTTCAGCTCATTTTCTTTGTCCAACGTGAGCCGGAGCCTGAACTCCTGACAACACAGACACCGCAGTCGAAAACAAACAAAAACGTAATGAAAGAAGTGGAAAAGCGGTAGCTGCTGTGTGAGGCGAAAGCAGCTGTCCATACCTGTTTACAACCCTTACACACATGCACACGTTAAAATAAGACAGGTTAAACACTGTGTAAAACACAAAGAAAAGCAGGAGACAGGACTGGACCTGTCTGAGCAGAGTTTACATGAAGTGTGCAGCATTATCCGTGCACGTGTCCCACCTGCTGCCTCTTGTGTCGTACTGTTTCATGTTTTTGATGAAGTGGATCTTCTTGGTGTGTCGAGGTCTGGGAGAGCCGCCGGAGAGGTTGCGAGTCCTGCACACACAAATAAAAACACATCGATATTAAAGAGGAGTTGAGCTCTACCTGTAGGGATAGCACACACACACACACACACACACACACACACACACACAGTAAAATATGCTTATTCACTCAAAAATGAGGCCTAAAGTCAAAGAGGACAAAGCTGTGTGATGTATAGTTGGGTGTAAGCAAGCTTGATCATCAAATGATATATTTTTACATAAATATATCATTCATATGATCCATCAGTCAGCTTAAAAAAAGATTTCATGTAACCGTTCAGGTCATGTGTGCTAAATGCAGAATGAACTAAAGCTTTGCCAAAATAATTATCAGTGTGTTTTAAAACAGTTTCATGGTCTTTTCCCCATGTGTAACTGGGTGTTAACCTCATTTTCCACTGGACTGACTGGCTAACATCGAATAAAAAAAAGCATGTTAGTGTCTTCACACACTGTTTCCTACACACAGACCACAGTGTGGTGGAGTGCCACAGAATTAATCTCAACCTAAAAAACAACGCGTTAACAGCGGTAAATGCAATTAATCGCGTTAACATTTTTAACGCATTAAGCGCATGGGCGGCATGACCAGCCCAGTACAGCCGTCATTTCTCTGTTATGACGGCGGGACGTGGAGGCGTCTGGAGGCCAGATGAGCCGGCTGGCTGCATGGGTGGATTTGAGTCGATGGAACAACACATGGGCGTTGCCCCCGTGGAGGATAATGGTGTTTTAAAACACACACTTTTCCTGGAGAGAGGATTCAACACCTGCACTTTTCTCTAAAAATGGCCGCTGTGGTCCCCTCTGTCTGCGCCTCCTCCTCCCTGTCCTGTTCCATGATCAGCTGATCGCTTTTCTGTCGCTAGTAATGCTTCTTTGATGCTTTTTAAATCCAGTAAAGCACTCTGTGATACATTTTATTGTATGAAGTGTGCTTGATAAATACAGTCTGATTGATTAATAGCATTGTCTCTCTTGCTGTGTGTGTTTATGGATCAGCTGAGATGGAGGAAACTAGTGGTCCATGGTTCACCAGCACATATTTACCTCAAAGTGTTGTTGGCAGAACCTTCTCTAACACAGGAGCTGCTGGTGGTAGACAGGGTTTACACTTCAGCTATGCAGGGGTGGGTCTAGAAAAGCTCTGATGGGGGCCAGGAGACCAGGAAAAGGGGGGCACAGATGAGATGTGCTTTTAGGTGCTGATTTTATGAAATATTGAACTGATTACTACAACTAAAGTGATCATCTAATGCAAAAAGTATAAAGAAAAACAAGCAGCCAGTGATGTATTTTACCAGCAGGTGTTTACTTTGGGTGATGCTGCTGTAGGACTTTTATCACTGCTGCACAAACACACTGCAATGATAAAAGGAAAAACCTATTTTTAGGCAGATTTTAGTTTTTATTTTATTTCATTAACCAAATGTTTACTGCTTTAATCCAGATGAGCATTGTAAAGACAGTCTGAAATAAAGTAAACAGTTAAATGGTTGTGGATAGTGACTGAAGAATAGATTAGCATGCAGCATTTAATATGGCAGCAGAACAAAGCAGCTTCGTGTTTAAATATACTGTGTTTTTTTCTGTTGTTTAAAGCCACAGAACAAGAAGTGGGAACACAAACTGCTGAATGTTCACCATTCTCCTCCTCTTTTGTGTCGCTTTATTTTTAGTTATAATTCAAGGAAGGTGTTGCTGCTATGACGTCATGCTTTTACGTAGCTGATGCATCTATCGCTATCCAGCTGATAGGCTGCCTACCAGGTATAGAAAAAAAAATAATCACACATGAGCAAAAATCATCAGATCTGAGCCACTTTGCTGCAGTGAGAGCGTAGCTTTAGTTTCATACGGCTAAGGTGGTGCAGCAAGATGCTCGTTACATGACAACATTTGCACTAAATAGTTATTTGGTACGTTCAAACAACAGATTCAGCTGCTTTTGATCAGGTACAGCTTTTACTTGGATTATGTTCACCGCTGTGACAAAGCACCTACATGCCCAAACTCTGCTTCTCTAGTCAAGATGATGCCACATTCACAACACGTGACCAAACAGCAGAGTATGAAGAGGAAAAGTTATTTAAATGTTTGATATTCTGCACAGCCCTATGCTCAACCCCACACTGCAGCTCCTTCCCAGTGTTGTTTTGGCTGTTTATGCTGGGAGGTTTGTAGATTCACTGATGCCTAATCTGTGTGTGTGTGTGTGTGTGTGTGTGCACGCGCTTTGCAAAGGTCAGGTTGTGTTGCTGTGTTGACCTCATGGATTTAAACAACAGATCTCACCATGAAAGCAGGCCAAGGATCTCAGCTCAATGACATCACAACAGTTACATAACAAATCTGACATCAGCACTTATTTTACACACACACACACACACACACACACACACACACACACGTGCGCGGATGTGAAACCGTTACTATTGCTTGTTCTTGTTCTGCTTGTTATTCTTGTCTCTGCAGGGACGATCACCATGCCACTGGCATATAACAAGTATGGAAAGTCAAGAGACGATTCGTCTTTGTCTTAATGTCACTAAATTAACTGTTTTGTTTTTTTTAGAAATGTATTAATTACACACGGTTATTAATCTAGATTAGTGGTTCTCAACTTTTTTTACATCATGCACCACCTCAGAAAACATCATCCTCTTCAGGTACGACCCTTTCCCTTCAGACTTCGGACAGAAGCAGGTTAGTTCCAAATGAAAATATTTATTATTGTTGTGTGGTAGCAGATATTGTTGAGTCTATTTAAACCATCTTCTGTTTGGGAAACTGTGAATGGGCAAAGTGATTTGGATCCAAGAAGTGGACTTGGTCCGCCTACAAACACAGGTCTCTCTGATTCAAGCGAACCAAACAGGAAGTGGACTACAAAACAAAGTGCATTGTGGTTTCGGCGCACAGCATCATGGGTAAACACAAACAAAATAAACACATGTGAGACGATAGGCGGCTTTAGAAACGTGAAACCGCTAGGATCTGATGCAGCTCCATGTTTAGCTGTTCTGTGGACCAGTAGATGAGCGAGTCCTCCTCGTTGGGTCTCGTCTCGGTGCAGAAGAAGAAAGTGGAACACGTTATAAGTCCGATTCGTTTGAGCAGTGCAGCGTGAACGCAGTCTCTGCCCGGAAGAATGTTGAACCCATTCAGACAGAGTCTAGCAGACTATCCTGGTGTGAATGCACCCTTAAAGGTAACCCCCGAGTAAAGTCCTACCCACACACAGAAGACTGGATCTGTGCAGGAGCTAACAGAGCTAACTATGCTAATTATTTATTAATAGATTTTTATTGTATTGTTTGGGTTGGTTGTTTTTTGTTTTTGCTGTGTTCTGAAAAAAGTTTAATTTGTAATTTGTAAACCAATCAAAACGTAAACAGTGCATGTGAGATGTAACTGACGAGTATGTCCAACATCCAGTCTGACAGAAATCAATAAATCCCCGGGCTGGTCAGAAGAAATACACAACACAAACGTTCTTAAAAAGGACATTTCATACACACTTATAGACTCACAGCCAAAGCAGATTTGAACCACAATCCTCTGCAGGAAAATATGATGGTTACACAACTCTGAATACACACACACACACACACACACACAGCATCTGTTACTGTTTTTCTATGGCTGACCTGCTGATTCCGCAGCACATGGACTTTAAATCGCTGTTATCTCTGCTGCTCACGGCCGACCTCTGCAATATGTTACAGAGAGCTGCTCTGTGTGTGTTGTATGCAGCTGTAACATCTGGGCTGTGCCGTGTTTTTCATCATTTGGAGGCTTTGCGGGGCATTTTGCCCTCTGCTGGTTACTTTATAACCCAGAGATCTCTTCTGAACACAATCAACACATTCCTTCTGGATCTTCTGAGCCGTAACTCGCAAAGGAAATTTATCTTTGTAACCTCGTCATCATGGCGCCTATTTATTCTACTTCCTGTCTAGAATGATATATCCAAAATAAATGAGGTAAATCTTCACAACTATGAGGGTTGTATGTATAATCTTGGTCTCTACAGAAAGATGTGAGATTACTACAGAAGTGTCTGAATCAAGTAACTTCACCTGGATCTTGATCTCTACATGAAAAAACCCACCATATTTTGAGTAAAAATAACATTTGAATTATAATAACAGTAGTCCAATTTATGTAGGAAGTAGTAAAGTAATGTCTGATGAGTAAGTAGAAGCTAAAAAAGTGAACCTGAGCAGTTGTACAGATGTTTTAAACACCAAAATGTGGCCAAATGTGACTTTTAACATTTTTCTCAAATACTAGACTGTTAAACTGATTATATTTCATGGATAAAAAAGAAATATGTCAGCAACCTATTAGTGGGTTTTCATGATTGACACCTCTCATCAACACGGGGACAACACGGCGCACACTTCACTGTAAAACCCAGTTCATCCTTTTCTAAACAACCGGTTCCTTCTCGATTCATTTCAAACTAAAGCAGAGTCATAGCAGAACACATTTACAGAAGTTATTTTTTAACTGGAAACAGCAAAGTTGAGACGAACTTTAAGGTTTTGTGAAGTGTTGGTTTGCTGCTCTTTAGCTGCCGGCTAATGGATGCGATGAGACGGACATCTTGGTCCTGAGTCTCTTGTTTGTGTGGTTTGCTTGAAGTGAGAAATTAGCAGGATTTTCTCTGTTTGTTTGGGGAGGTGTGAATGTGCAAAACAAACTCTGATCCAGATCAAAGAAGCGAACTCTAGACCACCTACAAACGTCGGTCTTGCTTCATTTCAAGTGAACCAAATACAGGGATTGGACTACAAAGCAAAGGGCATTGTAGGTAATCCAACCGAAAAGATCCTACAGAAATATGCTCAACCCAAGACCGCTGGATTTAAAGACGCACTGCAGAACTTTAGCAGATCTTCTTGGCATCACCGGTTAATTTGGGATCAATGCTTGGTTTCCTGCCATCCTCCCACCTTTCTTCCATGCAGAGAGGATTTCTGACTGAAAGCCAGGAGCAAGGAGCCGCCGGGCTGCAACGTTCAGTGTGACAAACTTCCTATGATTATTAATTTATGGATGAAAATGAACAGCTGTTTGGGTTTATACAGTCCAAGCAGAAACCGATAAAAATCCCTGAAATATGCCATGAGCACCAGAAAACCAGATGATGCTATGATGGAATATTCTCAGCATTCCGTCCATGGGAATGACATTGAACAGAATTCTGGGGTGCTGTGGAAAGTTTCCATGGTGTGGGAATGGAAAGAGGTCACTGGCTGATGCCCCTGATGGATGATGATGATGATGATGATGATGGTTACAGTGGTAGCAGATACACTTCAGCCTCCAACCTTTAAAATTCTGCTCAACTATGAAACCCAGTGTCAGTGTTTCATACCTGAAAGTGCTGAATCCTGCACAGTCAGAGCCACAGTAATGACAGCGGTTAGATCCCCGTGGTCCCGCTGGCAGACCAGAAACACACCGGCCAGCGTGATTATCATCATCAAGTTCCTCAGCAGGAGTGAGAGCGACACTTAACGGGGAGGATTTATCGCCGTAAACAATGATTTTCTCAGCTCTGAGGTTCCAGTCAGGAACACCATAAATATCCATCTGCTGCCAGTCATTCCCAGTCTGTCTAAATCTGTCCCAGTATCTGAGCCCAGGATCTGCAGACTCATAACAACAGTCTGAGCAGCATCCCATTTTCATGAGAACCAGCCGGCTTCGTGTCTCTGGGATGAAGTGGAAACTTCTCCTTCTGTGGGAACGGAAAACTCCAGCGTTATGATTCCCTTGCTGCTGAGGATGAGGATGATGATGGGAAGTATTTGTTTTCACATGAAGACATCTTGACCTTCATGCTGACCAATATCCTGAACGATAAGTGACCTTTAAACGTCTCATTATTCATAAATGATCAGTCAAAACAACCTCTGATATTTTCCTTTTGGGGTGCTGTCAGTAAACACACCATGCATATAGATGAATAGTGGAAAACTCCGGAAGCAGACCCTCCTCCACGGCTGCGGTGGCATTTCTGAGCATGTCAGAGCAGAAAAGAAGAGATTTGTACTATTTTCTTGAACATTGAGCCCATTTACGTAGAAGCCAAAATCAGATATCTGGGAGTATTCAGATTACTTTAATAATCTGATCTGCATGCACCTCTGAAATGGTGTGATGGAGGTCACGTTTAAATAATGTAAAAAAAAAAGTTTAGACCTGAAGTATGAACTAGGGACGTCACGATTACTGGATTCCACGATTACTGGATTCCACGATTAATCCCACTATCAAACACCACAATTAATTCATTGTAAAGATTCCTCACTATGGCCCCTTTTCATTTAAGCTCATGTCTGAACCTTGACGACAGACCAGCTCTACCTGCAGTTTTCAGGTTATATGTACACATCCTGCATCCACCTGTAGATGGAAGGCTGGAAAACAGTCCTCATAAATAAGGAGGATAAAAGGGTGTTTGCTGTTACTTTGAACAGCTGTAATTAAAATGTAAAGCCCTACAAGGACGGTCTGTGTAATTTTACATGTTTATAATATTGGGTAATAATTAACACATAATAATCTAAACGCTGCTTATTTCTTTGACAGTAGTCGTAAAATCTGGAATCATGACATTCCGAGTGCAAACATAGACTTTAAGCCCTGTAGAGCTAAAATAATAAAAGATGCTCCTCCACAGACACACACCAGTTAGAGATTATAATAAAGAATCCAGGGGACAGAAAGCAAAAGGAAAAACAGAATCTGGAAAAAATAAGACTCCTTCTGGTTCGAGTAACTGGGGGAAGCAGGAAGGAGTTTAGCGTTCTGCTGAAGGACTTTGTCCTCAGAAACATTTAGAGATCTGATTTTCCAAACGTCCCCAACACTCAGCCGAATACTGTAATAAATCACTAACAGTCACATTATGATGAGGGTCAGTAACGTAATATGATGTCATTTCTGTTAGTTGATCAGGTATTAGACTGAGCCATGGGCCTGTGTATTTTAGGGATTTGTCATGTTATTTCTTCTGAGTCATGTGCAGCACAGAAACTAATAATAGCTGCTGCTTAAAATAAACCAGAACAAACACCATGTCAGGACACTAGTCCCAAAATAACATGAAAAACAATGATTGTTGGAGGTTTGCACTCCCTCATATCGACTTTTACTCATTTCTTTTTAATCTTTCTCACAGAAATTATGTTTATTTCTCGTCTCTACTTGTGCTTCAGTTTTCCTTTATTTGTGTTTAAAAAGAAAAAGAGTCTGAATTAAGAAGATTAGTTTTCCTGTTAATCATGAAGTGTTGCATGCTGGGATGGAAAGTTCTCGTGTAAGGAAAGCTCTCCATTTACAGCCATCGGTGCCTGGTTGGATTTTTGTTTTGTTTGGCTAAAAATGGTGAGATCTAGTGGAGAAGGGAGGAGAGGAAAAAGAAAAAAAGGAGAAAGATGGATGTTTCAGGGAATAAATAAGTCCCATTACTGAATGAGGGATCTGCTAATTAGCCGTCCAGTATTGCGTCGATGTCTGATGCATTCAGAATCCAAACCTTGTCTTGTGGCTAATAATTAAAGCAAACAAACATGTCTTCTCGTGTCTGTGCAGAGCGACTGACCAACTGCACCATCGGTGGCAGCGCTTCAAAGCAAACGTCAGATTATCCAGGAAGTCTAAACAGCTGTAATCTTCTCATCTAAACCACCCTCACTACTTTCCATCAGTTTCTTCTCTCCCTCCCCAAAACATCTGCTTTCATCCCACCATCATTTGTGAAAAGCTTTACATGATTCAGAAATTTGCAGCTAGATTATAACTTTCTTATAACTCTTCTTTTCTGACATTTTCCACTAAGTGAGCGTAAATCCTGAAGAGGAAACTCCAGGAAAACTAAAGGAAAACTTTCATGTTTCCTGCTGTCTCCTGATTCATCCACAAGCATCATGATGATGGATGAGCTGACAGCCGCTTCCTCCCTACATGCAGGACTACTTCCACTGATCAGAGGCAGATCGGTTAATGTGCATTAGAAACATGTAAAATCACCTCTGGCTGGCTGGTGGCTGGCAGCGGTTTAAACTGCAGGACTCCAGACTAACTTTTCTTAGGAGCACAGCGGCCCCTAACTTACATTTTTAGGAGCAGAAAATGTCGGGGCGCACACTGAAATCACCTTGTAAAGCAGATATTCATGTTTCTTCTCATTTTCATTGTATTAGTAATAAAAACTTGAACAATAAATTCAGAAATTACAATATTTACAATTCACATTTTATTGTGCAGCAGCTGACACAACATAAAAAAAATCTTACTGGCTGCACTAATACAAAACAAGCAGACATAAAACTTACATAAAACAACATAAAATCAGATTTATTTTCACTTTGTAGTTGAGGCGGTCCCCATCTTCCCCCACAGGGCTTGGTATGACTGCTCCACTTGTCAGCCTGGAACATATAGTTGTAATGGATGCTGCCATAAAGAGGGATGTCGTGGGAAAGGCAAAAATTGATAAAAGACAACCTAAAATGTTTAGAACAGCATAATAAATAAATAAAATAAAATAATTCTGTCAATATTTTCTTTATTTTTCAGTTCAGTTTTTAAGTGTATTTTGTTTTTTAATTAGGAGTCTGAAACATCACACCACTTTTAACTTTAAGTATTTTAGTCCACACTCTTTATTAAGCCAGCAGGATCCTCCAGCAGCAGCTTTGTACGTTTCATTTTCAGCCTGGTCATGAAACAGAGCTGAACGTCGTCTAAATGCAGCTGCTGCGAGAAGACCAAGCCTCGTATGAGAGGGTCTGCACAGCACAGCTCCTCATTGGGAAGAAAAACTACCTTCATTCACATCAGTCTCCAAAAGTCTCCAATAATACCAGAAAAAGTCGCTAGATTTGTCACTAGCTGCTTTAAAAAAAGCTGCTAGAGGGCTCTGAAAACTCGATAAATATAGCGACAAATTCGCTAAGTTGGCAACACTGCTGTGTCCGAATGGGTCCCTACATAGGGCCTATATCGGGGTCACGCCATTTTGTAGGGGTGTCCGAATGTCCAGAAAGAAAAAAGTAGGGCACTCAAAATTACCCACAATGCA
>JBAFSZ010000015.1:1952079-1967186 GCA_036919955.1 Melanotaenia pygmaea
TCACAGAAGTATCAGATGGTGCATACAGGTGTAGACTCTGTTGTGCCCCACTCAACTTTTCATGCCAGAGACGCCACAGAATAATACTCTGATATATAGATATCTGCATCTACACTATGTATAATATATAAAAAATATAAATAAATCTGATAAATGAAACTGGGAAGATCCCAGCATACATACCCTCTCATGGCTGTGGCCGACGTGTTGCTCATGCTGCGTTTAATTCGGCCAAAGCTGTCGGTTAAAATCCCACCCTCCCGGATCCCAATACTTTCCAGGAAACTCTCAAATGCCCCGACGTCTTTGTCTGGGATGAATGGACGCATGCCTGGGACACAAAGATCCAAGATAAACACCAGAGATTCACCAATACAGTGATAAACAAGCCAGCAGCATTGATTCAAGCCGATGAATCAATGCTTTATTTTAAACATGAAAGAAACTCAGTAAAAAAACAAACAACTATAAAATAAAAAGTTGTCATAATGCTTAATATGCTCAAGAAGCTAAAGAAAGAAATGAAAATGTATTTAGTCCGAGCCCTTCTCCACTATCAATCAACTATCATCAATACTACGTCCTGTTTAGACAAACTTCATAAATACAATTGGTTATATTTTTTATTTAGGTGAACCCAGAACCATCTAAAATCTATTAATATATGCATACATATATATAATTAGTAAGAGAAATATTTAGTAATAAGAGCAACCGAAGTCCCTCTTCTTCCCTGTCCAGCACCGTGACAGCAGAACGATGGTGTGTGTGTGCTTTGCCAAGAAGAAATTTCTGGATATAAGATCCCTTGTATTATTCTTTATTTCTAAATTTGTCTATGAATTAACATATTAATGCTGGACCTGACAAGAGGGACGGGGGCAAAAGAGAGAAGGAGATTGGAGAGAATCAATGATACACCAGATAGAAAGCAGCAGCACCAGCTGTTCAGTCTAAACCGGAACAACGACAGTTTTAAGATGTTTTCTGGGACTCATGCATCTTTTCTGCAGGGTGAAGCTGAACCAGATTCATGAATTTAGTTTTAGTTTTGATTAGGACTGATGTTGATTGAAAGATTTAAGGAAAAAGTGGAAAAATGTTAATCTGTAATCTAAAAGTAGTTTGAGAAGGGGACATTTTTGTCCTCTAAGGATCTGACAGGGTGGTAAAATAAAGCAACCCACCAGGAATAAAATTACTCTACACAAATACTGTCAGATTGTTTTTAAGATGCTCTTTTTGACAGGGTTGTAATAATAAATATTTACACCAATTGATCAAGTCTGAGGAAAATCAGTCAAGCAGCAGGCGTCGTTATGGTCTGAAACCAGGACACTGAAACTGCCTTTAATTACGTGTAAGCTGCATTTTTAGCAGTGTGTCAAACTGCAGTAAACATCCAGTTTATAACGTCCACACGCATTTATTTCTGACTTTATTTATGAAGCTGAACACTGAAATCACACCTGTACATAGAAGACAGTGCCCCCCCCCCCGCCCCCCGAGTCTGTCCTTACAATAATACAAACACACTCAACAGTAGGTTGTGGTTTCAGTCAATGTCTCTCTCTCTGTCTCTCTGTCTCTCTCTGTCTATCTCTCTCTCTTTCTCTCTCTCTCTCTGTCTGTCTCTCTCTCTTTCTCTCTCTCTCTCTGTCTGTCTCTCTCTCTCTGTCTCTCTCTCTCTCTGTCTGTCTGTCTCTCTCTCTCTCTCTGTCTCTCTATCTCTCTGTCTCTCTGTCTCTTTGTCTCTCTGTCTGTCTGTCTGTCTGTTTCTCTTTGTCTCTCTCTCGCTGTCTCTATCTCTCTGTCTGTCTGTCTCTCTCTCTCTCTGTCTCTCTCTCTCTGTCTGTCTCTCTGTCTGTCTGTCTGTCTCTCACCCAGCAGCAGGAACTTGCGGTTGTCCCCGTACAGCTGCAGCAGCTCAGAGCAGAAGTGGTCGATGTTCGATCCCAGCCTGTATTCCCTCAGCAACACCGCAAACTGCTGCAGCTCCACTGGACTCAGCTTGTTACGCAGCTACAAACACACATGCAAAAGTCAGAGGACATCACACAGACACGGCCTCTCTTCTTTATCTGTTTCCCAGCAGTCACGACACCAACTTACCAATAAAACCTTTTCATTAGATAATCTCTCTCTCTCTGTAGAATGATGGACTTCAGATGATCTTGCTTCTCTAAGATCATTGCTGATGTCTTTCCTCCTCGGCATTGTGTAAAACCCCAGCAGAATGCTGCAGAGCTGCAAACCTCTGGATTTACTGAGGTTCTCAAACCAACAATGTAATATGTACTGTGTAGTCATCTATTTATTTCTGCTTCTAAAGAGGAGCTCATGCCAACATTAATCAGTTAACCAGCGCATTGATTAGCAGCAGGCTGCTACTGATGCTCTGAATTCCAGCTTCCTTTGCTGTTTTGGTCAATAAATATTGACACAGTGTGATCTGTCATGCATTCTTGTTTATCTAAAACTGTATTTATCTCAGTTTAATAGCTGATAAAGGGAAGATCATTTTACTGAGGCTCTTAAAAAAACAAACAAATGAACTGATGGAAGTTTTTCTTCCACATGACGGTAAGTCACCAGATCTGTAGTTGATGTTACACAACAAGATGCTAACTGCTGTTCCACTGAATTCAAGAGTAAAATGTTGTCTGTCTGCCATTAGTGGTGATGATGATGATGATGAGTATTGCCCACACTCACAGTGATCATGTATTCCTGCATCAGCAGCAGGGTGGGGTTGCTGTCCCCTCCATCACTGACGGAGGCCAGGCTGCGATGGGAGTCCTGCAGGGACAGAGACGAGCTCTCGCTGTATGTGTCTTTATAGTAGAGCTCAAAGGCATCCTGGGAATCATCACTGGGACAGAAACAGAGAAACCGTCATCACCTGCATGTTTAGCTTCTTTTGGTTCTGGTCAAAAGAAGCAGGCCTTTAAAATCCCCAGGATTCGGTGGCATTGCTGGGTTAGCTTACCATGAGCTGCAGCAGCTAAAGTCTGGGTCATAACTGTAGGACATGTCAGTCAGACAGCTGTCACCTGCACAGAAACACTGTAAATAACCTGTTCACCATTCAATGAACCAAGTTTCCCACTGCTGATTTAGGATTCTGACAGATGCTATCCCACAGGGGACAAAAAGCTGTTTAAAAACCTGTTTAATACAAAATAAAATAAATTACAGGACCAGCCTTAACAGGTCTCTCATCATTTAACTTGGAAATGTAGGATAGTTTCTTTCTCTCTCTCATGGAGGAGACCAGAATTGGTACTGTTTGGCGGTCTACTGCCCCCCCTCTTACTGCAGAAGGAACGCTTCTTCCTGTTATATCACGGTAGGAAATAATCCGGTAGATCATAGATTTATCAGAGACCATCATAAAGAGGTCGCCCATCTCACTCCCTATTATTTCAGCCTAAAGCACCACTTGTTAGGACGTGGTGTCCATCTGAGCCCACTGCAAATGTTTTTCTTTGCAACACTGAGGCCCAGAGACTGCAGCCTCTGGCGTATCTCGCATGGAGAGATTCCCCAGCAGCTTGTTGTCATCAGAGGCTTTTTCAGTGCTCTTTTATTACAATGCATTTACCTGCTGGAGTCTTTCCTTTATGCTTTTATCTGCACAAACTTGTCACACAATTTTTTAACAGTCTGATGCTCAGGTTTCCTGAAATGTTTTTCATTTCTTTCTCAAGACATCAAACTATGTCATGCTTTTTATTTGCAGAAAGGCCTTCATTTTCCCCCAAAAAGTTAGACTGCTGAATTTTAATCTCTTTTTGTCACTGCGTTCAGCATTTTGTTCAGCAGCTGCTGTCATAGAGTGCTTTATAAATAAAGTTGGCTTGGCTTGGCTAAAGAACGTTCATCGTCTGGGGAACCAGAATGAAATCAGTAGTTTAATGTAGAACTGTGCTTAATATGAAAGAACAACAAACCCCAAGGATCATCCCAGAGGAAGGAAGATATAACACATGATCAGGAATGAAAGTTGGCATTAGCAAATCATGTGACACTCACTCCTCTGCAGCCAGTAGCGGTCTGGCGTGGTGTAGTGAAAGCCTGCCCTGTCCACACACTCGATCGTCTGATGGCCGTAAATAACCTGGAACATCTGGCAAATCAGAGAGCAGTATTCCTCTGCAGCATCCTGCACACAAACACATGGACACATGGCTCAAACGTAAAGGTCTGATACACCTCTACCTCCAAAGAAACAACCAAAGCTTTTTCTTATGTTGAACACTGGCAGACAGAAGTCTGTCTACCAGATGGAATTATGTACATATGCTGCAATAAACTGGTGGGAAGTACAGCAGAGATTTGCTTTCTATTCCTTCTGGTGTACAATAAAGGTCCATTTTTACGCTTCAGCCTATTTTTGTGCCTATTTTTAGACCTCAGCTTACAAATGATATACCCATAATGAAATGAGTAGAACTCTGCAACCACAAAGTCTGTCTGTGTACTTGTCAAGGGAGAATTTGGTACCGTTTTAGTTCCGTTTAGCACCATCTGTTCTTAAAGAGGGACCACCAACCATCCCTTTAGGTTTTTGTTGTCTGTTTTTAACTGTTATGACTTAAAATGCCTGATTTTGATGCAGCTTTGTGAAATGTAACAAAAGTTGTACTGACTTTTCTTTCTAGGGATTTTTCCTGCAAAAGCACCTGAAACTGATTTTAAATATTGTTAACTGCATTTATAAATATAAACCCATTAAAACACATTGTATGGTATCCCCACTTTTGCCATTCAGTTCTTGAAGCTAATAAAGATATAAAGGCTCACCTTACAATTGTGCAATTTTCTTGTAAAGGGCTAAAAGTATTGGTATTTGTATCAAAATCTATTAAAAGGTACCATAAACTAATGGTATGGTAGGAGAGTGCTGGTATGACCCATCCCCAGACCCACCCGGCTCTCCACGCCCAGGATGACCAGGTTGCAGTAGGCGTCGGGACACGGCGTGGGCTCCAGTGGGTTGTAGTTCCTCCTCTCCCAGCTGCCGTAACTTTTCCCTCTCTCCCAGCTTCCTGTGCAGGCTTGTCTTCGCTCCCAGCTCCCCCCACCTCCACCTCCTCTCCTCTCCCAGCTTCCACCTCCACCCACCCCGCCTCCATGTCTCCTTTCCCAGCTCCCTGCACCACCTCCTCCCACTCCCACCCCCCAGCTCCCGCTCATGGGTCTCGCTCTGCGGTTCTCCCAGCTCCCTCCTGTTTTGCGTGTTTGCTGCCTTCTCTCCCAGCTACCTCCCACCCTCTTTCTCTCTAAACTCCCTCCTCCGCCTCGTTCTCCTCCACCACCCCCTCCTCTCTCTACATTCTGATTTTTGTCGTGGTTACTTCTGGACAACGACGGCCTCCAGTCGACTCCACAGATGGTGTGTCGGCGCTCCATTGTGCCTCCTGCAGGTCGCGGGTCAGCGTTGGAGCTCATGGTTTGTCGTCGCCCGTCGGTTCCAGGTGGCCTGTCCAGGCTGTCCTCTCCAGCCACCACAGAATCCACATTTAGACCTGTGAGATGCAGATTCAAAACTAAATTTCAACTATTGTAATAAAGAGATGGTCCATCGTCTGCTTTAACAGGATTTTTAGAGACTCTGCTACGACCCTCCTTGTGAGATGACCATGCAGCCTGGTGACCTGGTGACCATGCAGACATGCCATATTGCTGTCCCACTGTGTGAATAACATGCCTGTGTGACAGAACCAGAGATGTGACAGCACCATGTTGTTCAGTGTGACATGCTGTCATACTACATCATGTTGGCTCTTCATCGGCTCACAGACATTGTTAATAACTCCACTGCCAGCTGAGAGGATCCACCACGTTGGACCCAATATGTCTATGAACCTTACAGACATCAGTGACTCCTAGAGCCAAGACTCTTGAGGGACACTTGATGTTGAAATTGAAGAAAACAAAGTAAAGTCTGGCCCTGTGATGGACTGGCAACCTGTCCAGGGTGTACCCTGCCTCTCGCCTGCTAACTGTTGGGATAAGCCCTGCAGTCCTAAACTGGACTAAGTGGAATAGCGGATGGATGGATGGAAAGTAAAGTCTGATGGTCTGATAGATGGACCAGTTTTCTTCTCTTTTCATTGTCATGACAAATATAATAAACCATAATAAATGGTTGCACTTGGAAAATAATAGCAGTGAAGTCATGACACAAGGAAAAAAGATGCATCAATACTCTTTTTATAATCACATCACACCATCTGAACCCTAACTGAATGGTGACGTGCCCAAAGATCCTCACTCCTGGTCTTGAATTATTTCCATTCGGGAATATTCATCTCTGTAGAATGATGAAATATGTTGGGTGTAGCCTTAAAATCCTTCCGTGATTGATTGGTAGAAACAGTTGCATTTTTAAGGTCATTGCTGATGTCTTTCCTCCTTTGCATCGTAACACACACCTGGAACTGACCAAACGTCTAGGCTTATTGGGGTGCTCACACTAATACTGATCATTAATTACTAGACTGATTAGTTTCACGTAGCTGCTACTGTAGTTTTCTCTGAATTTGGGTCAGTTTTTGTTATTTAAGCCGTACCAAGCCAACTTTATTTTAAAGCACTTTTAAACAGTAAGTAGTGACCAAAGTGCTTCATTTAGATTTAAAAATGGACAGTGGTTAGGCCATGCTAACATGCAGTGGCAGCCAATTCCACAACTGTTAATGATTAAATAACCGTTAATCTAATATGACACTGTGTAAAATGTAATGTGTACTATCTATAAGAGCTTGAATTAACCTTATTTTAAGAAGTAGTAAAGATTAGATAATATTTTTGTATACATATGCCCTGTTATTGTTTTAACAGTTTTATGGTCTTATTTTCACATTTTTTTATGATAAAGTGGAAGACATCCTTAAGGTGTGTAATTCGTGTTTTTCTATCTGCCTTGAAGTGACAGCAACCATTTTAAAAGTACTCTGTTCTTCGTCCTTCAGGCGATTCCTCACCTGTCTTGAGGATCAGCAGGTGCAGTGCATCATCTCTCAGGTAGGAGGCAGCAGCGATCTCATGTGTTGGGATCCTCATCAGCAGCTTCTCGTTGTTCCTCCACGTCAGCAGCAGACAGCGAGCAGACAGACTCAGAATACAGTCCTGATCCACGCTCATCTTCAGCGGCAGCACCTTTAGCTGCTACTGACAAACAGGCAGCAGATTTCTGATTTTGACTTGGCTAGAATTATTAAAAAATACAGAAGATTTATGATTTGTTTTTTTATTTAGATCAACGCTATGCTGATGTTCATCAAAGAATTTAGGAAAGAGAAGTTAGAGATAATTAGAGATTACTAACCCTGGCTGCGTCCAGTAGTTGTAAAAGTTCATCTCGACTTGAGGGATTGAGGGAAACTGAAACCCAGGTGAGGTGACCGAGGAACTAAGAGTAAAGTTTAAAGGTCATGTCAAAGTTAGTCATGATGATGGTCAGGGGTAACCCGCCAAGCTTGTTTTACTATTCATGTACTGATTTGTGTTACCGTGTCTCACCTTTACTTCCTTCTCTACATAGTCGAAGATGAGCCTCTCAGGGTGGATGAGGTAGTCGGGAGGGTAGAGGGGGACGGTGTGCAGGGGGCGCCGGTAAACACTCCCTCGATCTACTGACCTGCGACCAGATTTAGACCAGACAAGCCGCTTAATGGGTGACACAAAGGCCTGGGAAGAGAAAAAGACTCATAAGTTCTTCTTCGTGTTTTGCTGTCACCATCATCACGACTTTTCCAACTTTTTAAAAACCAGATGTCAAAACATGTATTTAATTTTTTTGCTTCCCTCTCACTCATGTATGGTTATGCTGGGGATGGGTGTATATCGCATTTATTTAAAATAAAAATAAAAGCTCAGATTTCATTAATTAATAAGTTAGTTTTACACAAAACAAGAAAATCTGTTTGGTTTTTTCCCTTTGACTTTCCTCTGGTACAGCTGTAACATGAAATAATTTTTTATTATATAGCTGAGTTGTAGCTCTTCGATGAAAGGATAGAGTCCTTATAACTAAAGGACAATAAACAACATTTATTTAGTTAATTTGCTTAGACAGATACAGTACCTGCTTCTTCTGAATGTTAGCATACTCTTTGGAGCTTGGGCTGTACACCTTCCTCAACTGCTACCATATTATTTGCTAACTCATTGCTCATATTATGTGCCATCATATTTACACTTCCGTTTTGAACAGGAAGGGGTTTTCCTCTATGTTTGCAGTGCACAGTAACAGAGGTTTAATCGTGATTTTAACATACATAACAGTACAGTTATCCCCAGTGGTCACCAAATTTAGTGGAACTGTTGGGACCACAAACTCATTTTAATCAAGTAGAGGATCCACATTAGGTGTTGACAGAATTTCCAATTCTAGCAAGATCACTAGCAAACAGTAGTAAATATTAATCAGATATTTTCTGCTGGCTAGTTAGCTAACAGTAGCAGATAGTAATCAGGTATTGTTAGCTTGCTAGTTAGCAAACTGTAATACAGTTATTGTTAGCCTGCCAGCTAACAGCAGCAGATATTATTCGGGTACTGTTAGCTCGCTACTTAGCACACATTAGCTCAGTTATTGTTATCAAGCCAGGTAACAGTAACAGATATAATGGGGCATTCCAGTAGACATTATTCAAGTATTGTTAGCTCAGTAATTAGCTAACAGTAACAGATATGTATCAGATATTGTTGGCTAGCTAGCTAGCTAATCTCATAACTACAAATGTTTTTCAGCCTGTCATGTAAGTCATTTTCAGATGGCACTACATTGTCAAAGTTTACATAGTAAGTGGTTTTAATAAAGGACCTTTATTATTACTCCACTAAACAAGGACTAAATTCAACAGCCATAAAAAAATAATTTAACATTGTTGGCAATAAAACATGTACCTTTAAAAAATAGAAATATAGAAAATATGTTCATTTATTAGTGTAGGGGGGTAGTCAGAGTACCAGTAGAAAGAACATGTATAGCCGAGATCCGCACAAGAAGCCTACATGCGGTGAGGTGATGGTGGTGTCTACCGGTGCCTCATAGGGACCTTGTTGCTTAACAGTCCAATTATATTAGTTGCATTTACTGTTTAGTATAGAGATGTTATAAGCTTTAACAAAAGAGCAGCATTTTTTTCCATATCTGCTTTATCCTATTATGGGTAACAGGGAAGTGGGGGATCGGCATCCCTTCAATCTTCAGTCAATTTGGACTCACCGATTAATCTGCCAAGCACATTTGTGGATTGTGGAAAAAAGCCAGAGTTCCCATAGAGAAGCCACTCTGCTACAGGAAGGCCCAGCCGAGAATCAAAGGAACCTTCTTGCTGTGAGGAAACAGCGCTAACCACCACACCACTGTGAAGCTTTGTTGTAGCTTCATAGAGGGTAAATTTGCAAATGCATACCCCAGTGCATGTGTGTGTGTGTGTGAGAGAGTTGATGCATGCCATTGGCTGTGCTTGCAGTGATTGACAGGTGAGCAGTGGTCTGTGACTGATAACTGCTGACATTCATTGACAACACAGTACACACACTAAGAAACCCACTGAGATAAACACATTAACATACAGTGGCTTGGAGGCATAAGGAGAGCAGCTTTTAGAAAAAAAACAAACAAAAAAAGAAGAAAGAAGAAAAGTACGATCACTGAACAGAGACGGGACTTTAGCTTGTGTTAGGGTGAGGAACTGCTCATGTCTTCTTTCTTCCTGAATAACAAGGACGGTCCCTGTGATGGCAGGTTTCTAATGAACTTCGCATTGTCAGCTGCAGAAGACTAAGGAGGGTTGTAATGAGTTTTGTTCTTTTTGTCCCAGTATGCATTTGAGGACAGAGACAAGACAAGTAATTGGGTTTTAAAATGAAAGTGCTTAAGAAAACAATTAAAGTAGATGCTATTTAATTAGTAATACAACTGCTACCTTTCAGTTTGCCAAAGCATTTTTCCAAGCGTGTGCTTTTGTGCTCAAACCGTTATACGACATGTCTACAGAGTTTGGTATAAATAAAAAAAAAAGACAGTTATCACTTTTTTACAGCCTCTATTTTTCAGTAATTGTGTGCTGAAAATGCCTTATTGGTTGGAACTGGTGGTCATTCACCAGTTCTTCGTTCATATTAAATCATTAAAAGTAATTAAAATATCAATATTTCCTTCCTGAGGGCAGACATTCAAATGAAGAACAATCTGCTCTTTGAACATAGACTGAATCACATTCTGTACACTAGCCTTTATTAAATGTAGATTTCTGTTTGTAGACATTAATTTATTAGTTCATAAGATGCTTTGTTAAGACTTGGCAGATCCGTACCTATAGCTGAAGTTTAGTTTAAGCTGTGTTAGATTCTGAATATTTTAGACGACTTTAATCTGTTTCATGCATGCACTGCATCTGTGTCCTATGCCCACAGGGAATGGCTGAGGGGTGTGGGCATGGAAGGGCTTTGGATAGATTAAAACACTTTTATTGAAAACATAAAAGACAACTGAAGCTTTATGGATTTAAGTCTTCCTGATGGTTTTATGAAGAATTTTAATATGAAGAAAAAGTTTACACGACAACTAGCTCGCTGGTCATTGAATTGAAGTGTAATTTAAATGATGACTCGTTGGTGGTAACTGGTCAACAGTTTATCCCTAAAGAGAAACGATAAAGTCATTGCAGTTTTTTTTTAATGAGCAAAAAATTAATTGAGAGAAACTTTTGTTCCAGAGGGTGATGACTGCTGGGAGGAATTTCCTCCTGTACCTTTCTGCATATTTGAAGAAGCCTCTGACTGAACACACTGTTGTTTCCTCGCTGTGCCGTGTGGAGGGCATGTTCAGCAGCTTTTATAGCTTTTTATCTGGACAATCAGCTCCAGAAACTCAAACTAGCTGGCCTCCCAGGGCCGGTTGATCAAAAGATTTAATCTGGATAAAAGCTTTTAGGATTTGGGAATCCCATTTTTTAGGATGGAGGATCACATAATCCAGCGGTGTCAAAAGCGGTCCTCAAAGGCCGCTGTCCTGCAGGTTTTCAATGTTTCCTGTTTCAACACACCTGACTCCATCCCCAGGGCCTCTTTCCGGTGGGATGTGTCCGGAACACCTCACCAGGGAGGCGTCCAGGAGGCATCCTAACCAGATGCCCAAGCCACCTCATCTGGCTCCTCTCGATGTGGAGGAGCAGCGACTCTACTCTGAGCCCCTCCCGGATCACCGAGCTTCTCACCCTATCTCTAAGGGAGAGCCCGACCACCCTGCAGAGAAAACGCATTTCAGCTGCTTCTATTTGCGATCTTGTTCTTTCGGTCACTACCCACAGCTCATGACCATAGGTGAGGGTAGGAATGTAGGTTAACTGGTAAATCTAGAGTTTTGCCTTTTGCTCAGCTCCTTCTTCACCACGACAGACCGATGCAGAGTCCGCATCACTGCAGACGTGAACTTGTCCACTTGGGGCAGGACCCTATTGCAGACCCAGAGAGAGCACTCCACCCTTTTCCAGCTGAGGACCATGGTCTTGGACTTGGAGGTGCTGATTCTCATCCCAGCCGCTTCACACTCGGCTGCGAATCGCTCCAGTGAGAGCTGAAGATCACGGCCCGATGAAGCCAAAAGAACCAAATCATCCACAAAGAGCAGAGACCCAATCCTGAGGCCAATGAACCAGATCCCCTCCACACCTTGGCTGCGCCTAGAAATTCTGTCCTTAAAAGTTATGAACAGAATCGGTGACAAAGGGCAGCCTTGGCTGAGTCCAACCCGCACTGGAAACGATTCTTAATTTCTGCTGGCAATGCGGACCAAGCTCTGACACTGATCCTACAGGAACCGGACAGCTCGTACAAGCAAGTCCGGCACTCCATACTCCCGGAGTACCCCCCACAAAAGTCCCCAGGGACATGGTCGAATGCCTTCTCCAAGTCCACAAAGCACATGTAGATTGATTCAGCGAACTCCCATGTCCAATGAAAGACCCTGAAGGGGGTGTAGAGCTGGTCCACTGTTCCACAACTGGGACGAAAACCACACTGCTCCTCCTCAATCCGAGGTTCGACTATCCGACGGAACCTCCTCTGCAGCACCCCTGAATATACCTTACCGGGGAGGCTGAGGAGTGTGATCCCCCTGTAGTTGGAGCACACCCCTCCGGTCCCCCTTTTTGAAGAGAGGGACCACCACCCCAGTCTGCCAGTCCAGGGGAACTGTCCCCGATGTCCATGCTATGCTGCAGAGGCATGTCAGCCAAGACAACCCTTTGCACAATGACTTATTAATTGAGTCAGGTGATTTTGAAGCAGGGACACATCGAAAACCTGCAGGATTGTGGCCTTCAAGGACTGGAGCTGGACACCTCTGACGTAATCCATCTTACTTTTATCCCGGTTGTTCAAAGCAGCATTGGATTGGATCACCCTGATCCAGAATCACAGTTTTCAAGATTACCAAATCTGGATTACCAGAGCGTAAACAGTGTGGGTTTCCAGCGGTAGGCAGGTAGAAGAGCCGGTATGGGGTCGCCTTAAGTGTTTTTCATTTTGAGACAACACGCAGAAACCATAAACATCCACTCCTAATTATAATCTTATGACTTCTCATCTGAGCCACAACAAATATAAAACTAATACATTAACAACTACATTGTGTGATATTTTGTAAACATCTCTTTGTATTTTTGTATTGTACATTTTGTAATATCTCTTACGATGTTGATGATGCAGCTGAGCCACATGTTGAGAAACCCGACCAACGTCTGTCTTTTTGTCAGGATGAGGGACTGACGGACGTGTAGAGGGATGCAACTGTTAGACATGACCTCTGACAGGTTCTTCTCTGATAATGCAGCGATGAATGAAGGAAAACAGATTATTTTATTTGTGTTTGTTATATAATTTGTCTGGGGGTTTATTTCATGGGGACAAGATCATGTTATGATTTTATTTCTGCTGTACTACGCTGACAGGCTTAATAGGAGCCTATGCTGCTTTACCTACTTTATCACTGTAACGGTTGAACACGTCAGGTCCAAAATATAAATAAGCACATGCACTGACTAAAAGATTCTATTACTTGATGAGATTTGAGGTTTTACCACATTTTCTTGTAATCCTACCTCTTGTTGGGATCAGAATAATCCTATTTTCTTGGATCAAAGTTATCCAGATCCTACTAAAAAGTCTTGAACAACACAAACTGAAGGTTTTATCCAGATCACAGCTTGGACTGGGTTATGCAGTTCAGTCCAGTTTCAGAATCCTTTTTTCCGTTCTGAAGATTCCATTTTCAAGATCTGGTCCAATCCGATAACCAAAATCCAATCAGGCCCCAGGTATCTGTAGTCCTCCACCACCTACACCTTCTCCAGGATGTAAACAGTGCTTTGTTTGCTCCTGTTTCTCCTAAAATCTACAATAATCTTTTTTTGTTTAGTTCATCTTATCTCAGCATTCCACATGCTGGTCGATCCGTTCCCACCATCGTTTGTCTACAATAGTTGATTAGTATCAGGATATAAATAAGAGAAATGAGAGTGAGCTAATTTTACATTTAGGCTAAGTGTTGCACAATGCCCCCAAGCAATCAGATGTTTCAGGATTTAAAAACGTGTTTACTCATTTATTTACATTTTAAAATATTTGACTATATTTTTTATTAATAATAAATCCCTATTTAATTTGTGTGGTGTTTTTAGTCCTGACTCACTCTGGGTGTTTTCATTATCCAACGCTTATCAACTGCCAGCATGGGGACATCACCGGCTTAAAGTGAGTTCAGACCGTTTCACATAAAGCTGAAATACCCAACACAAAGATGGGTCTCTCCAGTTCAGATGTCCCTGTTCCCTGGGACCAGTTTGCCTTTTCAACTTTACCAAACTTGAAAGCACTGATTCACATGACTTTACCTTCTTGGGTTTCTTTGGTTCATAGTCCATCACGCCTCGTCCGTGTTGATCCTGCAGCGCGTCAGGGTCCAGGACTGGTTCACAGGACGGTTCAGGTTGTGTTTAGTTGTCCCATCATTCCTTCTATGTCTGTGTTAAAGTTACTCTAGGTTCAGTCTCGGGTGCTTCATTCTTGTTCTCTTTCTACACTGATTGTTCTTTTGAAACCGCTCCAGAGACCACACACACACACACACACACACACACACACACACACACACACACACACACACACACACACACACACACACACACACAAAAGGAGAGAACAGGAAGCAGAGGAAGTTCACTTCCTGTCCGAGAGGAAACTCCACCAGGGACTGATAACATCCATGTTGCATGCCCCGATAACACACCAGTAAACACGTTTACCTGCTAAACACTTGTGTTTTACCTCTTTTTAACAGTTTCTGATATACTCAGACCAGCAGCCATGCCACGTTCAAAGCCACTTTAATCTCCTTTCTTCCTCATTCTGATGTTCACGTTGAACTTCAGCAGCTCGTCTTCATCATGTCTACATGGCCAGATGTGTTGAGTTGCTGCCTTGTGATTGGCTGGTCGGATGTTTGTCTTAACAAGCAGTTGAACAGGGTGACCTAATAAAGTGGCCGGTGTGGAGGTACGTATGCCGTTGTTAAAACCAACTAGACAGCAGAGCTTATTTGCGAAAAGATGGTTATGCACATCTTTTTATAAATAAGAAATTGGCAGCATTTGATCAGAATATGTTTGTTTGCATCACACCAACATTAGCTCCTGCACATGGCTGTAGCTCAGGTGTCAAAACAAAGATCAATCAGCTGATACCTTCATCTAAAAATGTCTTTGAAATCCACCAAAACTGGGAAAAGCATCAGGTTTGTCCTTTGAATGAAACCTTTTAAAAGAACCAAAGAAAACATGCTTCATTATTCTCTAGTCCAACACTTGCAGTGAGCTAGTTTGGCCAGAGGGTGGCAGCACTGTGACAAAGGCAGGATGATGTGGAGTAGAGGAAGAAAAGGAACAAATTTCTGCTCTGTGGGACACTGATGAAGGAAAAAAAAAAAAGGCAAAATGAAACGTGACTTTCCAAAGACACACACACACACACACACACACACACACACACACACACACACACACACACACACACACACACACACACAC
>JBAFSZ010000015.1:1969152-1980378 GCA_036919955.1 Melanotaenia pygmaea
CTCCGTGCTGGCAAGAGAGAGAAATGGGCGAACTCTGGCGATGTTTTTAAGATGATAAAAGCCTGTCTTTGTGACATCTTAGAGAAGCAACAATCAGGGAGGGTTTAAAAGTAATTTCCAAGTAATTTTCTATTGTGGAGGCTGAGGTCCTTGCGTGTGTGCAGGACACTGCTGAGGACTTTCCACGGCTCTATGGTGGTCTCTGCAGGGTTTAATGCAGAGGTCTGGTGGGTTTGTGGGAGCACTGAGAGGGACAGGAACACACTGAGCAAACTGGTCAGGAGGACCAGCTATGTCCTGGACGCGCCCCTTGACTCTGAGGAAGTAGAAAAGGAGGATGCTACCTAAGCTGACATCAATCCTGGACAACACACCCCACCCTCTACATAAAACTGTGGGGGTTCTCAGAAGCTCCTTCAGCTACAGGCTGTTTCATCCTCAGAAAGAGCGCTTTAGGATGGTATTTCGTCCCGAAAAGAAAAAAAATCTGGCTATATTCCCAGGTTGCTGACCTGGTCATCCTGGGCATTGGGCTGGTGGCTTTCAGGCTTATAGAAGCCTGGGCCGTGAGTTCTGTCTTCCTCTGGGTGGCTCAGGCCCGGCAGGGCCGGACCAGACTGGGCCAGACCGGTGGCTGTTGTCCCTGGCTGCCTGGGACCTCTGGCTGGGGTCTTCCTCTGCCGTCTTCATGCCAGGTCATCTCTGTGGTGAGCTGGCTGGGATTCATGCTCTGAGGCTGGTCTCCTGGGTCTTGGGGATGACCTGGTTTGCCTCTGATCTTTGCACAGGTCGCATTTGCCCTGATCACTTTTCATTCCTGATATTTTGGCCCAACTTCCACTAACTTGCTTTATTTTCTTGCAGCAGTTGCAGGTGGTTTCTGTTTCCTTCCAGGTGTAGCAGCTGGTTTTTCTGTTAAGACTGAACAGCTGATGCTGTTGCTTTCTATCTGTTCGATTATCGTCCTTCTTTTCTCCTCTTCACTCTCTTTTACTCTTTTCTTACTCTCTCCTTTCTTTTGCCCCCACCCCTCTTGTCAGGTCCAGCATTAATATGTAAATTAAGCAATAGAAAAATTTAAAAACAATGAATAATACAGGAGCCTTAAAACCATAAAGCTCCTTGTGGAAAAGCACAACGCAGCAGCCAGACCATCCTGATGCTGGACAGGACAAGTAAAAAAAAAAAAAGAAGAAGAAGAAAAAATAACTAAAATCTTATTTGTTTGAAGTTAAACTGTAATAATAATAATGCTTGTATATTGTTGTGAGTTCCATTATAATTACAAGTACCTGGGCAATACGTGTCATGCATGCCAATAAAGAAGACAAACACAACCCTCAAGTTTATTTCAATGGCTTTCAGCCATTTTTACTACAGTATTATTCCCATCTACAGTAATCAGCACAGCTTGTTGAGTTCTTTTTTTGTAACATCATCATAGATATTTTCACCACTGATTTATTTTTCTGCTCATTCACTCAGAGGATGTTAAAGCAGCATTATAAAAACAAACAAAACAAACCCAAGAGCACACCCTTACAGTACATACATACACTACATACTTACATACCAATGCACACGTACTTGTACACGCTCACATCCTAGAATAGCATCACTCTGATATATATATACAGACATATAGAATGAGTTAAAAAAATCTATTTTCACTTTTTACATCTTAATATAAGAGTCATACCAAAGACATGGCCACTGAGTGAGTAAACAATACATAAATAGATAGAGAACAAATACAAAAATAAATAAACATAAATACTTGCATTAATTAACCAAAGATCATTTGAGTTTTTAAATCCATTATTTACTTTTGAACATGTTTTGTCTGTGTATAATTAGCGCACCACTTTTTACTGTTATTTAATCTCAACAACAAAGAAATAGTTCATCACCCAATCAGAGAAAGCTAAATCTTCCTTGGCCCTTGATTGGGTGTTTTTTTTTTTTTTTTTTTTTTGTATGCACCATCTGTACATTAGCCTATCACACTTGACATGTGATGAAAGTCACTGTATGCAGCACCATTAACATCTCTGTGAATGCCACCAACATTCATAAGTTCAGCCTGGACATGACGCCGTCCACATCATGAAACTCTATCATTTTCAGCTCCTTTTTTCTATTTTGTTTTTAATTTGCATTCCTGAATTTTCTATTCCACAAATGCATGACGCGTTAAAATGACACAGCAGCTCAGAGCACTTTTATAGTTGCTTTTAACAATGCAAACTAGTGGGCAGGACGGACACTCCGCGGCTTCCGAAGCACTGGCCGTTGTCATTTTCAGCTAACAGATTAACACATCCACAAGATGCAAATGGAAACATCACGAAACAGCAGCATGTGTAGTGATGTATGGACAGCAGCACGCTTGACTCAACACACAAATGGATGTTTTTGTGCAGACTATGCAGCTGCAGGAGAAAACTCGCATCTATTTTCTGACAAAAGCAACAACAACAAAAACAACCCTTCCCAAATCAACCACTAGGCCCTACCCTAAAGGGGATTTGGGTCTACAGGTTGCCTCATTTTCTGTCAGTTTATTTTCCAGCTGCAATCAACATCTTTGAGCTGAGTTGAATAATTTGGGTTTTTTGTGCCATTACATGAAGGTTTTTGTGCTCTTGTCAATCAAACACAACCAGTGACCACCCGAATATTTCTACGTTTACTCAGACTTTTAACATAATCTTGTTTAAAGGTAAAATGTGTAAGAATTACTGACGTCTGGGGGTAAAGATGGGAATAGAAGTTACTTCAAATGCCAGTATTTGTACGAGTATATTTTAATACAGTTATGCTGTATCAAATAGTTTTTAAACCTGACAGGTTCTTTGGCTTAAAGTGGAGTTGAAAAGAATCAAACCTCTATAATGATCCTTCTTTTAAGAAAAGTTGACTAAAATTATCCAGAAGAAATGTGGAGCTGTGTCAAGCAACAGAGAAGACTTATAACCAGAATAATACCTTTCCCACAATCAAGCCTCAAAGTGGATCATGTTGATGTTTGCATCTTTTTCTGCAGCGTCGATCATGTACGTGGCACCATGGATTCTCACAAACGGCAGGTCATTTTAAAGTTTGACACCTTCTGTAGACAAATGAAAACTTGGTGATCATTAGACTTTCCAGCAAAAAGTCACACTTCCAAGTCAAACAAAGCCCGGTTAAAGAAAAAGAAATAATAAAATGCTGGAACAACCTGGAGTGAACTTCATGGCCATCAGATTTAAATCAGAGTAAAAAAAAATAGGATTTAAATATAGTGTGTAAGAATTACTGATGTCCATACGGTGGCCGTCAGTTGCCAAAATTCTTCCAGATATAAACATGTTTTAATCTGTGAGTAGACCCAGAGACCTTGTGTACAGCAAAGACTGCCCTACAGGTAAATACTTGTGTACTGTCTTCTTCTATGGTTGTTTTAAGCTCCTACTTATCCCATCAATAATGAACTGCTTTGCTATTAATATGAAAACATTTTACAGGAATTCATCATGTTGTTTTAAAGTGTTTCTGAGACATAAAGAAAGCCACTTTTTCACTAATCAGACCACCTTTAATACACCATCTAACCATAAAGGCTTTAAAAAGGAAAAGAAAATGTCTTTGAGAAGATCTTCAGAGACAGAGGAGACATCTGCTGTGAAACATGAGAGAGGACAGAAATAATCTTTGATGCAATGTAAGTTTGTCTTTGTTCTTCCTTTTAGATTCATTCTCTCCTGGGACCTGCTGCTTTTTAAACTTTAACCTCTGAAGTTTCGCCCTGATTAGCTCCACTAAGCTAATCAACTGAAGGTGCTAATGGCTTTCTGTTTAATTTGATCAGCTTATTTATATTTTTACTAAGTATTTACTGAGTATTGACATCATCAACAGACTCACCAGTCTGTTGATGATGTCAATACTTAGTAAATGAATGAACCAAATCTGGTTTAAACTAGCATTGCAGCACATACAAACAACAATCAACCCCGCTAAGCTAGCTCACGCAATTTTGATTAAGCTTTACAGCAGCAGGTACATTTTTACCTTTTATCAGTTCTCAGATTAATTATTCTCACCCTGGAACTGCAGGAAAACATTTAATGTGAATAACTGACTGGTTTTCCGGGGCTAAAGGAAAGCATCTATGGGGTGCGAGTGCTCGACCTGGTTTGTTTGGCAGCACCAGGGTCCAAAATGAAGCAGTTAGCTTCGTCAGTCAGTTTGGAAGTCAGATTTTGTTCAAAATTCAAAGGGGATTACAGCTTTTCAGCCAAGACCAGAAGATGAGTGTGGATCCAGTCAAAGTAAAGTCTTGCTACAGATTCTCCATAGGATTGAGGCGTGCTTTTTTTAACTGGCCCTTTAAATACATTTAAAACTTGAGGTTCCCCAGCTGGAGGACTTAGTGAACAGATTACCCCAAACTGTGCCAAAATGTCCATTTATGAGACCTTATGTGAACTATCTGTACGAAAACCTTTCCAAAGACCTGTTTCCACCACGAATTCCAGCTTGAACGGGACGGTTTAGTTCGATAAACCCTGATCTCTGTTGCATTTCCTCAGCCAACTGTACCCTTACCTGGTAGGTAGGGATAAGCCAGATAGAGGTGTCAGCTACACAATAGCATAAAGTCGTACTTTAACTTCCTTAAATTATAATGAATAAGAAGGTGACCTAGAAACAAAGGAGGTGAGTGGTGGACATCCAGGAGTTTTGGTTCTTTTTTCTGGTCATGTGGCTTTAAACAACAGAAAATCCATCATATATTTAAACATGGAGCTGATGCTGCTTTGTTCTGAGTGCCGAGTTGCATTAAGAATCCACCAATCAACAGATTGCAGTGTGTCAAATTCCACCCTTTAGGGTTGAATAGGTAAGACCTGGACCCCAACTAAAGGGTCCAAAGAAAGTTTGGATATTCTGGTAGTCTTCCCAGGTTTTGCCCCTAGAAATGCAAAAAAGTTGTGTACCGACCTGAACTCGTTGGTGGAAATGGAGCTTAATATTGTTCATATTTACTTTTTAGAGTTTACCTTTGTAGATCTGACAGGAGCTTAGAGTTACAGCTATGTGCCATCTTCGTTTATTCTTCTCCAAAAGTATATAAATAGACCTTGTGGTTGCAGATATATACCTTATTTCAATACTTTTGAGCAGAGGCATAAAAATGTGTACATGGCTCAAAGAGCAAAACTGCTCGAGTGTTACTTTAGCACTTTTATCCCAGTTAAACTAACCTTACCATCACGCTGCTGAAACACAACCAAGGCCAAAAAACCCAATAAAATCATCCAGAATCCACAAGTCCATATCAAGACCTATTGACTTGAGTCAGCATGAATTTACAAATGATGAAAATGTACATTTATGAAGAAAGCTTATTACAATATGATGACATCAAACCATGGTTTACCCTAGTTGTGTGCATCCAGTAATAATTGTTAGCAAGAACATCATCTATAGCAAGAATGAAAAAGTCAGCTGTGGCTGCTGGAGTATGGCAGAGTCTGTTGGAAATAAGACCCAACGTTTCTGATACTATGTGTTCGGAGGAAGGATAACAGGTTAAAACACCATAGAAATGCGTGAACCACAGACTGTATCTAACAGATGGATATAGCCACCGTGACATCACCGACGGGTCCGTGAACTGCAGTTCTAAGGCATGGAACTGGAGATAAGGTTGTCCCCATTTTCCACTTTTTGGAGTCTGAAGCTGACCGTAACTGGACAACACCCCAGACAGCAGACATGTTTAGGCTGAATCTGGGCTACTTTTGGCACTTAAGGCTCAGTTGTGGCACTGACAAGTATTGTGTGGGCTAGAAGCGGATCAGATGTCAGTTGCCAGCCTGGCTTGGAATATGACAAGTCTCCTGTGGCCCACATGTGGTCCAGATGTTAGTTATTGGCCTGGTTGTGGATTACGGCAAGTATTTTGTGGGCCAGAAGTGGTCCTAATACGGGAAGCCTTTCCTGTGGAAATTTTCTTGTGGTCCACATGTGGTGGTCTTGTGTTTTGTTTTGGCTGCTAGACTCATATTAGTCAACATTGTAAGTCAAGGCCAAGTTTGAGCCGAAAAAAAATGTACATTTGGTCTCGCAACATTTTTAGTTACAACTTTATGAAAGAAGCTAAAGCTCTGGCAGTCTGATGGAGCCAGAAATGTCTTATGAGACAGCTCCCATTGACTTTCTACTTGTCTGAGTTATTGCACATTAAGGCACTTCCTCATTAGCTTTACATTTTAAATTTGGTGGCTATATGCACCTATGATGTACTGTCTATGGCCCAGACAGTGTTTATGTTTTTACCCTTAATACTAGGACAGGGAGACCGAAACTTCACACTGCAGGCCTGCAGACATCTGAAGGCAGCATGACCATCGTATCTGTATCGTACGTCTATTGCAAATAGCTAGCTTGTAAAACATTGCAATACTTTGTGGCTCTGAGCATTTTTAAGATATTTCTTATTCTCACTTATTGTTTTAAACACACTTTTTTCTTTCTACCTCCAAACCCTGGAAAACATGTTGATAGCGTAACACGCCGTCCACCATACCCTACATATAATGAAAGAAAGAAAGAAAGTGGATGAAACTCTGGATGACATTTATACTCTTTCGAGCAAATGAATCTTCTTCTCTCAGAAAGCATTCATCCCCTACCTACAGCTTATTATAACAGCTTATACAGTTTCTGACATCTGTATTTATTTAAAATGTACATCACAGGCCTGGTTGCAGTGAGTTATAGCACGTCATATGGTGGTAGCCACTGCAGAAATAGCTCGCTCGTATCCTTACGTAGAGTCTTGATTGAGTTGTCTAAGCCAGTCCTGTCGCAGGGTGGGGGTGACGGTGCAGCTGAGGCAGACACGGTAAGACTTGTGCTATGGCTGCTTCTGTAACACATACGGATGGGTGATGGATATCACTTGTTTGTTAGGCCAACATTTCATACTTTTCATCAACCATCTGGAACTACTCTGAGTCCTGAGCATCAGATGGATTTTCAGGATCTAAAGAGATTGGAGCAAAGCACAAGACTGCATCTCTTTAGACACTAGTGACAGAATGCTCAGAGCACAACGAGGAAATATTTGTGAGGGAGATGCAACCTTTTAGAAGAATGATGGGATAGAAAATAGAAAACTATCACCCTTCATCCCTTACACCTGCAACTAATGAATTCCTTCTTCTGTGTCTGTTTCTGTAAATATGAAAAACACCAAGTTGAAAGAAAATGGTGATTAGAGGTAAAAATGTCTGTGTTGTCTTGGTTGAACCTTGGCTTACTTTGGGTGCAAAGTAAGATATCTACTATTTCAAGAGTTGTCTTGGCAACAGATGTCAAATCACTTAAGCAAGGTGTACGTTGGGGAGTGACTCCCCATTTTCTGTCACTGTCTAATTTTGCTACAGACCACATTGATTGCATGTCTCATGCACACTCTAGCAACCAGTTTCTCAAACATCCTGTAAGTCTCTATTGAGTCTCTGAGGGTCTGAGACCGAAGTTCATGCAGCAAACTGTTTCTCTGTTATCTCAAACCTCATTTCTTTAAAGTCCTCTTGGTTGTACTAACATCCAGGATGAAAACTACTTCTAACACATCCAGGTGGGAGATTACATTTCTCACCTCCAAGCTATTACAAATTAAATGGAGCTGATCCCATTTCAGAATTACTCCATTATCTCTCCACATCTCATTCTGGCTACTCACTCCCAAACAGCTTTGGTCCCAGATTGCGCTTCACATTTTACAATCAAGTGCAGACAACCTCTCTTCTTAAAAAAAAAAAGAAAAAAAAAGCACTTCTCGACACCTTGTGTCTTCTTCTTCTCATGCTTCTTACAGTGTAGGTCGTCCTGGGGTTAGGACTGATCCCAGTCCAAGTCCTGGTCCCAGACTGCACCTTGAAGTTTAAGAGCCCCTGCTGGCTCAAACAGTCGTTTCATATTCGAACACCTCTTTGCTGCCCATCATGCTGCTCCTGTACTGTATCCGGGGGCTGACCGCTGACGTGGTTTCCAGAAGCAGGATGGTCTTGCGGAGGCGGCGGTCGATAAAATGTGCGTCCCAGGCTGGGTAGCGCTTTCTGGGGAGGTCGATCCTAATTACAGGGCCCTCCTGTGCACGAGATGAAGAGGAGGTCCTGTGAAGCAATGCGGGAGAGGAGGAAGGGGAGGGGCGCACCTGGAAGACAGGTAGGCAGCTATCTCTGTCTTTCTCCTTGTCCCGCTCCCCAGGAACTGGATCACCAGTGTCTTTAGTCCTGGGTAGAGTCCTTGGAGGACTGGTGATGACCATGTCTGTTTGGGACCCTTGGGATGGAGTAAGGCAAGCATCGATCACCCCCACCACCCCTCCTGCACCCACCACACCCTCATCCACACACCCTCCCCACTGGGAGCCTAGAACAGGCCCGTCTGGGTGCAGCCAGCAGTAGTACACCAACATAAAGAAGGTTCCTAGGGCAAAGCTGCAGGCCACCAGGCACACCACCACCAGGGCGGAGGAGTCGGTGGTTTGTGGACCGCGGTAGGTGTACCAGGCGGCGGTCAGGGCCACGTTCTCAGCCAGTGTAACAGAGTAGTAGAGTGTCATACGGAAGCGGCTGGGGCCCTCCTTGACATTGAACCAGCAGAAGATGTAGATGATGCCCACGACCATGTTGTAGATGATCTCCTCCCACTTGGACATGCAGAAGTCCGTCTCACCCTGGATAATCCAGAAGGTCATCACACACCTAAAAGACAAACAATATGGCTAACAAGTATAGTAAAACTGGAAAATTTTGTTAGATGAGGAACTGTTAAGCTTTCTTTAGTAGAATATTTGGTCACTTATGGCGCACCAGTGGCTGACGATGAAAATGCCGAAGTAGAGCTGGAAGACGGAGGCGAAGAGGGCAAAAGCCACAGTCCTTGCCCCGATGGTGAAGAAGTGCCACAGCATCTGGGCGATCACAGCCTTGTAGGACATGGGCAGCTTGTCGTCGCGGGAGTCCCGGAGAACCTTCTGGTAGGAGGCAATCATCCAGGCCAGCGAAACCAGGGAGGCTGAAGCCGAGAGGCCTGGAGAGGCAGAGGATAAGGGAGAGGAAGGGAAAAGAAGGAATAAATAGAATCATAAAATGAGGATAAAGGACAGAACAAAAAGGAGAGAAACAACTATAAAACTATATAAGAAAACTTTGATTTAGTAAAATCAGGCTCAACAAATCAAAGAAACAACAACAGACTGGAATGAGCGGGATCTGCTGAACAACTGCCACCCGGATGCTTCTCTCTCTGATAGTCGGCATAAACTGATGTTATGCTTTAGCTGCAGAGTTTGCACTGGACCTCGGTTTTAATTGTTTTCTTAAAGGGGTTCAACACATAACTGTTTGGTGTTTGTCTTTTGCTCAGCATGTTTATATTTGTTCTCCATTTGCATAAAATCTCAGCCTCACACACTTTGTACTACAGACAAGCAGAAGTGAGGCGTTAAGATACGATCAACACGGTATGAAATGATAAGTTATGTTTCAGCTTGGGTATCTGACGGGTAACCTGTAAAAACTCTGTTTATCAGGTAAAAGTGACGGATGTAATTTCACTGGTTGCGGCTCAGAATAGGATTTTTTGTCCCAGCGTCCAGTGCAGCCAGTGAGAAATTATTGAATGTTGTAAGCTAGTAAGTATTTCTATGTGCAATACAAGCCCAAAGTAATCCAACAGGCTACTTCTGAATGATAGAAAAAATTTAAGGGAAAGAATTTAGCCTCTGTAAACGCCACCTTTTCTATTATTTTTTTTAATACTGCATCAACACAGTGCCAAAGTGACCCCCTCTGGTGGTTCTAGTGGATCCAGGTGTTGATCCGGATCACCACCAAAAGCTAATTACTTGTTCCACTATTGCATTTCGGCGAGTTCCTTAAAATTTAATCAAAATCCGTCCATAACTTGTTGAGTCGACGTCATGCCTTCATAGAGTCTGATGGAGTAAATCCAGACCTATCCTGTTTCAGACCAAGCACTGGCATCGGTCATCGGGGAACCGGATAGCTCGTATGATACACCAAAGGATTGTTCGGTGCTGTGTTCAGCCTGCTGACAAGTGGGGATGCTCGTACGGTATCTCTCATCTGTTAGCTAACAGCTGACCACAATAACAACCTGCTAAGATTTAACAGAGTCCAAGGGACCTGGAAAATGCTGCTGCTGACCTCAGTGGACTCCAGGTAGCTGAAGAATCATATTTATGTTTACGCCTTTACACCAACAAAATCCTACAAACCTGCTGGATTAAACTACAGATTTTGGTCCATAACTTGGACACATGACAGCACCTCAAACTATGCTACAGTAGAAAACAGACATTTTTCTACTTACTGGCTCCAACATTCCCTCATCCCTTCAACTTTTAGCTCTTAAATGAAGTGTTAGCAGGTAATGTGTATTTACAGAACATAAACTGTACATCGGGATTAATCACAGTGAAATTAGCAGAGCTGTAATCTGGGGAAATCGGCCTCCTTGTGCATTCAGACAGACCTGAACCAGTTTGAACTGAAAGGATCATTAGCCTGCACATGCAACTCTCAGACCTGCTGCGTGCGTTGAGAGCGCAGTTTAACACATTAAACATTCATGTGTGTTAATCAGGCCTGCTTGTCTTAAATTAGCCATAGATCACTTGGAGAAGCATTTAATTTAAGCAGAGGAAGAGATGCAGACTGACTCGGAATCTTAAGTCAAACCTTTCTGCTTCAATTATCTTTTCTCATGGACAGATGCAAGTTTTTGGGGGGTTTAGCCAAGATTACAGCTGGAATAAAGAAAGAATTTCTATTTTATGTTTGCTTGTTAAATTAGGAAAATGTTTTCTCTATTCGTCTTCTTCTTATTATTATCTATCATGATGGTTTGTATTGTGTGTTGTCTGATTTAAGTTAAGAGAGTGTACAGCACATTTCATGTACAGGACAATTCAAAGGGCTTTACATAAAACAAAGGCATTACAGACATTTAGAAATAGTAAAAGGCATCAACACATAATCACAATAAATTAAATTGATTAAAATTATTAAAAGCAAGATAAGTTTAAAAAGAAAGCTATTTCATGCATAGACATGAGAAAAGAAAAGTTTTTAACCTGGATTTAAAAATGTCTACATTTGGGGAAAGTTTAATCTCCACTGGCAGTTTGTTCCA
>JBAFSZ010000015.1:2015751-2028781 GCA_036919955.1 Melanotaenia pygmaea
CACACACACACACACACACACGCACACACACACACACACACACACACACACACACACACACACACACACACACACAATCATGCATACATACCAATTAAAGGAGGAATTACTTGTAAGACTGTGGCTTTCCACAGATTTGAGTAATCTAAATCCCCTTTCATTCATGTTTTTACCTGCAAGGGTTCCACGCTATCCCCATGCTCTAAAATTTCCAGCAGGATTTTAATGTGCTGGTTTGTTTTAGTCTAGCTTCTGGATGGGTTCTTTCTCTCGGTTTGCATCATCCTGCTCATAGCTAAGAGGCTCTTCTCTCTTCCTCCCAGGGGTTCTGTTGGATGTTGTCAACCAGGTGAAAGTGAAATCCCACATGAAGACCTGATAGCTGAAGCTGTGCGTTTCTTAAGCGCTGAGCGATGAGGAGAAACCTGTCATCTGCAGCAGAACTTTACATGGAGAGAAGCTGTCAGAGGCTGAGAGTGGGGGCTATAAAAACACATTTGATGTGGAAATCTGAGTCAGTAAAGACTCAACGTCATCTAATTCACCTATCTTTATGTTTTCTTTTACATTGTGTAAATATGTCAAAGGTTAGCGGCTACGATCAGGTCCACCTTCTAGTACCTGGTTGGACCTTTTCTTTCAGAACTGCCTTAATTCTTGGTGTAATAGATTCAACAAGGTGTTGGAAACATCTCTGTGTGAACAATGACTTCCTCAGCCAAGTGCATATGCATGTATAATTGTGCATGGCAGCGCAGTTAAAAGCCAAAAGCAACAAATGAAATGCTTGGACGGCTCAAATCACACAGCAAACACGGTGTGTCAACCTCTGGTCCTTGAAGGCCGCTGATTGGACTTCCTTCTGTCTTTCTATCATCGCCAACCAGTCTGCCCATTCTCCTTAAATCCTCTTTCTTCCTTATTCTGATGCTGGGTTTGATCTTCAGCAAGTCGTCTCCACCATGTCTACATGACTAGATGTGTTGACTCGCTGCCATGTGATTGGCTGGGATTTGATATGAATGACATTGATTGTTTTGTGTCTATCTTCCTTCAAATGACAGAATCTGTCCCATCAGTTCATTTCTGAACTGATGTATCGTATCCTGATCAATCTTTTTTTGCCTCTTTAACATATTTTCTTCCTGTTTTACTTCTATTTTCTTTAATAGGCATTTGCAAAAATAAACATGGTATTAGAAAAACTTTACAAAAGTGTCGTGTTTAGAGAGCATGTATGTGTCTAACGTGTGGTAGGAATACACTAAACGTATGGCAGTCTGTTTCTGCTTGACGTGGTCTTTTGCACACTCATCTTTCCTCTGCGCTGCCATCCTTCTCCCACTTCATCCCTCCATCTCGTCTATCTCCTCACTTCCTCTTTTTGTGTGAATCATTCGTCTCCTGTCTTCTTTTCATTCATCTTCCTGTTTGATCCCTTCATTTATATTCCGTCAGTGTCTTCCTTGTCAATCTTTTTCTTTCTGTGTTCTCTACACCGTCTCTCATCCTGTCCTCTCACGCTCTCTCTTTTTAACTGACTTTTTAAAAATTATTCATCCTCATCATCTTGTCTTGTCAGTCTCTCGCTTTCTCTCATCGCCGAGGAAACGGATGGGTCTGATTAGCAGAAATGTAAATGTCAGGTTGAGTGGCTGCAGAGAGAAAATGGGCTTCAGAGCGAACATGACAGTACTGGCTTTAAGGAAACTTCAGGTCAAAATCAAAGTGGACTCTTTTCAGGGCTTCCACCAAAGCTAAAAAATGTCCTTCTTAGATGATGTTTGACCAAATAGAAGTGCCACTTCTTAAAGGTTCAAAGTGTAAGACTTACTGACATCTAGTGGTACTACAGGAAACTACATCTACGTGGTGTACAGTCTTCTTCTATGGTCTTTTTAAGGTGTTACTAATTCCAAAAGGTGCTCTAGCTCCCATCAAATAAAGCCACTATTGCAGTTTTCGTTTCTCACATTGTTTTTTGTCTTTTCAGAAACACCGTAGTAAAAATGGAGACACAAATATGGCAGCTGTAAAGTATGTGGACCAATGTCAAGTAGAAAGAAATAGTTCATTCTAAATAAAAACAAATGATTTAAGTAAAGTGATTAGATACAACAGAAACACAATTTTAAATGATTGAATAATTTTGTTACACGATGCACCAGTTGGTGTAAGTAAACTTCTATAACCTGCAAAAAAACCCTCAAGGATCAGGAGTGAGGATCCCCAGCCTGTATGCTTACGTACTGTTTCTTCTTCTGTTGGGTCCATGACAGACTAGACTCTGGTGACTTATCTAGTGGCACAAACTGGTATTATAGTAAAATGTCGGTTTCTATCCCATTCAGTTCCGGGGTCCATATCCATTTCTGCCCCCTTACATACGTAAATAGTGACGTTGGTTTCAAGTGTTGTCATACGTAGCCGTACTTCCATGTGTGTTTTTTTGTTTTCATGGTTATTAAGTCAATTCCTCCACTAGTGGGCTGGTCTCTTTCTTTCGCTGGTCGCATGTCAGCTCATCTCAGCACTGTCCCTGCGATTTCTGGTGGTATTCCTCCGTCTTCTGCATCAAGTGACGGATAGCTACGTTCCATGAAAACGGACCAAATTACATATATTTTCATTTTGTCCATTCACTTTTTTTATGTGGCTCTCATTCACAATTACTCAACTTTGTTCTGACATGTGAATGTTTAGGTTTAGGACTTAAACATACATCTTTTACACACATTTCATGGTTTGGACTTCATGCTAGAAATCCTCTAGCAGAGCGACTTCAGTCAGACTGAAGACATTTGTGACTGTTGTAACCCGCAGGCCCTGATTTACTAAGATGGATGCCTGATAAAGAGTGCAAAATTTCAGCTAAGAATGTCGGCACAATTAATAACAGGCGCAAACAGCTGTATTTAAATGAAGATGTACATGCTTTGTGTGGTTGCCATGGAGATTTTAGAAGCAGAGCAGAAAGGTTGCAAATGCAAAATGAAATTTGACCTGATGGGGATATAGATATTAGTAGAAGTAGTAGCAAAGCAGGCATGTTTAATATTCAAGATTAACTGTTAAATAAATACTGAGGGTAATTTAATGATGGATAATAACAAATAGTTTACTTTTAGAGGAATCAAGTAGAAAAACAGGAAAAACAGACGAATCAAGACCAAGATTTTCTTGCTGGAAGTTGGCAAAAAAGTTTTGATGCCACCTTATGGTGGCAGTAATGTATTGCTACCATATTTTGTGTAAATCAGGACAGTCTAATGAGATGATAGATGCATAAAAGTGTTGTTTCTTGCGATTAAATTAGAAAAAAAAAAAATATTATCCACCCCTAGACTCAGGCTCGAGATCACAGTTACGTTCTTACTTTTGCTTTTTGTGTTTCTCTTCCAGCTGCAGGTTGATGAGCTGTAGCCATCACAACTACAAACGCTTGGTTAGGTTTTGGCATGAGGAACTAAGAAAACGTGGTTATGTGTTAACATGTAGGAGTCCATTGGTGAACGTAACTGCGTTTTCTTAGGTTTTCCTGGCGATGCAGCAACAATCACCAGATGGGAAATACCATTCATACAGAAAGAATCATTGGATCAACTGACAACTGATACAAGGGACCGCCACCAACTGGGGAGTAAAATGAACTGGATAGATATGCAAACATGTTCTTCTTATACAGGCTGCACGCAGGTGGATGACAGGAACATCTTATATTTAAAATGTAAGCCATCACACAAGGAAAGAAAACATTATTACAAGCACACTGTGAACATATTTCCAGTTTTTTGGTACATATCCATGTATTTGGTCTGTCCCTATGCTGCTACAATGCAGATTCGCCTACTGATGGACATATACAGGATGTTTCGGTCCAAACGTATATCACATATTTGCTATATGAACGTTTGACATTATGTGTGATATAAAGTAGAAAATAACAGGACAGGAAGCTCCCTGCTCCTGCACCCTGTCTTGCTCACAGCTGAACATTTATTAATAACATTTATCATTTCTTTTTGAGGACATGAACTTGACTATGATGCATCTTAAGAATCATACTTTTAGCTAATGATTATACATGTGAGGGATTTTCTCTTGCTGCGTGTCAAACTGAAAGCAGCAGTGTGATCTGAGTCACTTTGCTTTAAAAAATCCTCTGTTGTTTTCCTTGAAAAAGCCACTTCTTCTCCATTTCCTGTTCTGTATAGTTTAATTTTGCGACTCGTACCTGGAGCAAAGGGATTTATTTCTTACTAATATTACAAAGGAGCAGCTGATAAAGACAACTGACAATATTAGGTCTGATCTCACATCCATGAGGCGCTGCGACCTTAAGTTCAACATCACTTTGAATCTCTTTCTCTGGAACAGTTAGTCATTGTTCTTCTCAGCGCCGCTCGGAGGATTTGAACCTCTAACCTTGACCTTTGGGCTTCTGTCTCCCTCCGTTTCGACTGCAGGCTCAGCCTTCCTGCTGCTTTGTTATCTCTGCTCTGAGTGCATAGAGGAAAAAGAAGAAATGGGAACATCGTGACCCGCAGCATAGTGTCCACCGTCTTATTGGCTTGCGATGCTTCATGGGCTCTTACAACTGCAAGGGATTATGGGAAATTGGGCTATTTTATGTTTCTGTTTAAAACATCTGATCTGCCCCCTTCCGTCACCTTCTGTCCTTTTATTTATTTATTTATTTATTTATTTTTACCTTATATGGAATAGCTCTAATCTCTTTAATGCTAAAATTTTTTATGCTCTCATCTTCACTCTTCAGATCATTCCCTCATTTCCAGTTTAGATTATTTTCCACTCCTGCTTCTCTCCATTCCTCGTCTTTCCAGCAGAGTTGGTTCATGCCAACAGCTGCAGCAGCAGAGAAACCTCCGGGTGTTCATCCTAACCCTGAAAACAACAGGCGCTACACTGTCAGGGACATTAGGTGATGCTTTAAATATGAAAAAAAAAAAAAAAGTTGAATGAAATTTTTATGAGAACATGTGTTAAAATACAAATGTTAAAAATGTTTTTTTTCTTTTTAGAGACAATGCAAATTAGCTTTACTTGATGCATTCAGAGTTAAAATGGGGAACAGTTCAGAGCAATTTATATCTGATGCAGCGGCGTTTCTTCCTACAGAAGAACATGACGTGCATCAGAGCATCCACCCCGTTGATTCAGACACTGGCTGCACTGGTGTCAAATCACATGTCATTACAGAGTCATGTTTGCTGCCTGTCCTGTCCTGATGCACAGCCAGCATTCAGAAAAGCAGCAATATGAACATTTTTTTCTTCATGGTGCACATACACCATGCACACAGCACTGCTGGGTCCTTCAGCTAATGTGGACTTCCATTAATGTAACATGAACAGGCAAACTGACTAAACTCATCAGCTTGAGCTACTTCATGCAGATGTAAGGCATGCCGCAGCAGAAACAAGATGTTTGATAAATGATAAGATTATTGAGGGACAGGCATTAAGTTAGTTTTCATTAAGATAAAAAGCACCCTCTGGTTACAGCTTCATTTCCTTTGTTTGCTTGTACTGATTCATCTAATTAAAAGTTTGGTGTGTGGGATGTTTCGGCAGCTTCCACCTAACATGAAACTCTGGCAGCAGATGTCTGAATCATCAGGAAACACAGATGGAAAGCTGCCAATTTACCTTCATCCTCGCTGCAAGTAGTGGCCAAAAATGTGGAGCAGCAAATGTACGTAATTACGTTGACCAGCGTGAGGTAAAGGACTGTTGTTGGTGTAACGTGTTGTTTGGAGGAAGAGCAAAAACTGGATGTTTAAAGTTGGTAAAGGAACCGAAGAGGCACCTGGGTGTCAGGTGGTTGAGCTGAAACCCTGTGCACAAAAACTCAGATTTATCATTGACAGTGAATTGAAGTGCTACTGAGACCACACAGGGATTCCTAAAATAGAATCTAATTCTTCAGTTTTATTTATTTATTGCAGATTAGAATATAAACTGTTTCTCCTCACATACTAAGCATGAGAGATCCGATTCTACCATCGGATCACTTCACCCTCCGACTGCAGCTTTACTGCTGGTTCCTATCGGACCCCTCTCTGTGGAACCGGCTCCCAGCTTGGCTTCAGGAAGCAGACACCCTGTCCACCTTTAAAGCGACAGAGTTTAAGACTTACTGACATCTAGTGGTAAACATGGACTTAGCATGCTGAGAGGGGATGGTGGCCAAACCTTTTCCAAACATCAGCATGTTTTCACATGTGAGCGGATCCAGTGGCCTCAGGTGCAGCAGTGTCTGTGCTGCAGGTAACTACTTCAACATTGTGTACATGTGTACTGTCTTCTTCTATGGTGCTTTTAAGGCATTATTCCAAACAGTGCTCTAGTTCCTATTTAAAAGCTGCTTCTGCAGATTTAAAGCTCAGATGTTCTAATTTCCCCCACAGTTATTTGTCCATTCAGAGACACCGTAGTAAGCTGTCTTTATGTGGACCCAGAGTAAGCAGATATAAAAAAAAAAAGAGAATAAAAAATATGTTTATTTTGTAAAAGTGATTAGATACCAGTAGAAACAACCAAGATGATGATTCTGATCAGGGTCTTCCCAAATATGATATAATATTCCAGATATTCTCAGAAACAACGTGAAAGTACTCTTCATTTTCTTCTAATGGATGTCCACCACAGCTCTTGTTTGTTTCCTGTTAGAACTACTTGTTCTACTGAATTAAAACCCCTGCAAGTCAACCTATACTGCCCCTGCTGGCAGCACTGCAGAACCAAGTTTATTCACTTCAAACAAGAAATTAAGATTCATGTTTTTGTTTTATGGCTCTTCAAAAGAAGATTATCTTTATTAGTGAATGGAAATGGCAGAGGAAGGGTGGTGGTGGTGTAACATGTGTACACATAAAACTTAACCCCGTTCCAGGATATTAAACCGGAAGTGAAATGAAAAATATGCAGATTTTGCTTTTATTTGTAGCACAATTTCTAAAGGAACCAGGCTGGTTTTTGTGTTACAGGTCAGCAGGTCTACATTAATGTTGTGTGTGGATTTCCTGCATGGATCAATGGGTTTGTTTTGTCTTTAGGAATGTACATTACTGAGTGGATGAAGCACAGCACTAAATGTAAAAGGTAGAAATGGAAAATAAAAACAAAGGAGGTAGGAAAACCAGGAAGAACAAATGGTGTAAAATACTGATGTAAAAGTAAAGAGGAGGAGCAGCAGGAGATGTGGAGGAAGAAAAATACAAAACTAACTTTGAGATGGTATTTTATTGTCCCTGAAGAGAGAAGGAGGGATGAGAGAGAGAGAGAGAGAGAGAGAGAACAGAGAGAGAGAGAGAGAGAGAGAGAGAGAGAGAGGCTCGTTATAACGTTAACATGTAAAAGTTAGAGGTGAGCTTCAAACCGAGTTGGTCTTGAACTCCTTTTCTTCTGGGTTTGGGCCAAAGCTGCTCTACTGGACTCAAATCAGTGGAGTACAACGAAAGAAACCTAATGTACCTAATAAAGTGGCCTATTCTGAACCTTACATCCACCCTCCTGTAAGCCTCTGGAGAAAGAATGAAACAGGGATGAATGTGCATCGGTATGAGTCGAACAGAAGCTCTCAGTTGAGGACTTTTCTCCTCTGATGCTCATCTTCCTCATCCTCAGTCCTGTTGTTCTCTTCAGCCTTTAATGAAGTTTGGTTTTGCAGGATTTATCCCCACAAAGGGAACGACACCCATGCCCCAGCTCTTCTCTGCACCTTTTTATGTTTTTATGCTTTATTACATTCTTTTCATTCTAGTAACAATAATTTTTTACTTTTTTTCTTTTTGCTCAACATAATCTAGAGAGTGTTAGTACAAGTCTTCATTAGTGACACATTTCTGCATTCCTTTAAAGGACGGGATGTACCGACACACACAGAGCTGAAGCATTTTGTCAGCCAGTTGCAGACATGCCTCTTGTCTTTCCTTCAGTCAGTTAAGTACAAAACACAAGAAGACAAAAGGAAAAGTTGAGGAGGAGGAGCGAGTGTGAAAGAGGTGAAAGTGACAGACAGATGGACATGCAGAGACAGAGGAAGACGAGGCAGAATAAAAATGTCAGATGTGATGTTATTGTCTGCACTGTCAGGATTTTCAATCTACAGTCGGCCTGATTGACAGGAGGGGAGGGTGAAGCTTATTAAGAGTCAAAACAATAGAAACTGGCAGGCGGAGAGCTCAGCCTCCACCGAGACTGCAAATGCTCTCATCTACCAATAGGAAGGTTGTTAATGTGCATCTGGATCTGAAACACATTTGTGACTTCTTAGATTATCACAGCAGACCTGTGTCCATTCACATGGTCTAAAATCTGTAGGCACCAGAATATACGATATCTAGTTACCTGTCCAACTCTGATTCAGCCAATCACATGACAGCAACTGAATTCATGTAGTCATGTAATTCAAAGTTCTGGTTGGTCTGAGTATTTACAGGGATTTTCACTCACAACCATTTCTAGGTTTCCAGAGAACGGTCCGAAGAAGAGAAAATATCCAGAAGTCCAGAGGAAGATGGGCAGACTGGTGGGAGATGGTAGAAAGGCAACAGCAAGTCCAATAAGCACTGGTTCCAACCAAGTTCTGCAGAACAACATCTCTGAACACACAACACGTCCAACCTTGAAGCAGATGGGCTACAGGAGGCTCACCAAAACTGGAGTTCACTGGACTCCAACGGCCTCCACAGCCACCAGATCTCAGTCCAGTAGAACGGGAACGGGAGATTCTCATCATGGATCTGTAGCAACTGTGTGATGCTGTCATGTCAACATGGAGCAAAACCTCTGAGGAAGGTGTCCACCACCTGCTTCATCTATCACACCAAGAGTTAAAGAGGAGGTCTGGCCTAGAAGGTGGACCTGATGAAGGGGGTCTGGCCGGACCTGATAAATCACGCAGTGAATTTTTCTTTACATAAACTATAAAATGTGTCTAAATGTCTGCTCTTCTGTTTCTCCCAGCTCTGGCATTTTGTCTCATTAGTTTCATGAGACTACATCAGAGCTCACTGCACCGTCCTCCAGGGGGTAAATAAAATGAGCGCGCCCTTCTCTGTACCACACAGCCCGAGAGGGAATCTTCCCAACTCCTGCCACTCTTCCACACAGCTACATTAGATCATCTCTGCAGAATGTTTTCATCTCATCATTTAGTTTCAGTAATCATGCATCTGTTTTTATTTGCTTCCATCTCATTTTCATTGGATGGAAATTATTCCTGCTGCAAGTCCACAGAGTAGTTCATGGCTTTATCTAAGACTTAAAGAAGCATGGTTCACATGGGGGACTGTCAAAGGAAGTCTTTTTTTTAGATCACATCAGATGAAGCATGCAAAGCAGCAAAGTTCATGCAGGGAAAGGACATGAGGGATGTTTATAAACCGTAAAAGAAAGAACAACCACATGATCATTTGGCATATCGACATGTGTTATGCTGCACGGTGTTTAACTTTGTTTACATCTGTGGAACTACATTAGCTTGGCAAAAAGAACTGCATACAATAACCTGCATACTGAACTTCCCTAGAAATTCAGAGGGGTTGGCCATGATGATTGAGCAATGTAAAATTAAAATGAAATATCACTGCAATGCAACACAAGCTGTGGCCCTAATGCAGAAGTCAGGACAGCAACACAGTCAGCAGGCGTCATCTGCAGCAGCATGAAGGGATTTTACTGGACAGCAGCTTGCTTTTCAGGGGTAGACACCACAACAGCTCTTAGATACACGTCACTAGCTTGTGTTCTTGGAAAGATTTTTAAATTTCTGTCTAACACCTGCCGTGGTGAGCCTTGCAATGCACCAATCTTTCTACTAAACAGGCAGACTTGTCAAACAGATTACCGCCAACAAAACCCAGAAAACTCGGGACCCTCAGTAGACAGCTGATTCATTCCCTCCAGAGACCGAGGCCAGTTGAGGCAAATAAAATCTGCTTCTCTTTCACAGACCTGATAAGTGAACTAGATCAGGACTTCATTCAACTCTTCCAGGTAAAGTTGTCCAGCCTGGTAAATTATACTCAAAGAAACAGGACACAAGACTCCAGTCAGAAGCTCATGCTGGGAGAGTAACATCAGGCTTTTATTGGGGAATCAGCAGCTTATGTGGTCTAACAGAAAGAAATCAGGGTTCTAAAAGTTTTACTCAACAGGCTGCAAGGCTCTGCTGATTTGTGGTCGGCCGTACTGTTAGAGAAAAAGAAGGACCCAGTAGGGGAGAGATGTGCAATTATCCAGAAAACACAACAGAACGGTTCAAGGTGTGACTTAAAGCTGCTGTGGTTAGCCTTAATGTTTAATGAGATGGTATACGTCTCTGTTGGGTTGTTTGTGTTCTCTGTGCTCGTTCAAACACTGTACTTAAGTAACTTCATGTATTATTAACTCTTACTTCCTGCTCTTATACATTTAATTTGGACAGAATAATCAGTCAGTTATACAGCGCATACTCCTTAAACAATGTTTAATCTTAGATGCCTCCAGTAAGTCACTGAGGATTTGTTCTGTTTTAAACACTTCAAGTTAATTTTGAGTCAGATTTTTCCATTTTCCTTTTTTTCTGTAAGTGTTCTTACTAGTTTCAGTCAGTTTTACACACTGGCTGGAAAAGTTGCACAAAACCTAATAAATAAGTCTCATCATGTCACGAACGGCTCGATAATTACGTTACATGTTAAAGACGGTTTATCGGCAGCTGGTGAATTATCACTCTGAGTTTTTCAGCCTCTTCTAGCTGATTGTTTGGTTACATGACCGGCTGCAGCACGGAAAGTAATAAAAATCTAGTTTACTAAATGCTGATGTTACATTGTGTTCCTCATTTTCACACATCCATCCGTCCGTCCATCCCTCCATCCATCCATCTATTCATCCATCTGTCCATCCATCCATCTATTCATCCACGTGTCCATCCATCCGTCTGTCCATCCATCCTCCTCCCAGCAACACACTCCAGCTCCTCTTGGGGAACCCCAGACATTTCCCGTCCAAAGAGGAAATATAATCCATCCAACATGTTCCCGGTCTTCCCCAGATTCTCATCCCAGCTGGTAATGCTGGAGAAAGCTACAACAGGAGGCAACCAGCTCGGTTGTAACACGCATCCATCCAACGCCTGTTCAGCCTCATTGACTCCATTTACTGTGAAGCAGCTGAAGCTTCTTACTGGATCCAGGTGGAGCCCGGCCCCCCTCTGAAGCTGTTTGCATCTGCAATCCTAAATACCTAAATCTCCTGACCACAGGTGGGGACCGGAATGAAGGCGGACCAGTGGATCATTCCTGCTGATGAAGCACCAATCTTTCTGTCAACCTCTAACTCCAAACTGCCGTCACTCATTAACAACGTGTGAGATTCTTGAGTTCCTCCTGTTGAGGCAGAAACTCTTCTGGACCCACAAAGGTCCAAAATTTAAATGAACGTCTTTTTTACAGCTCTGATCATTTTATTTAGTTGCCATCAAAGACTTACTAACATCTTTACTATGGTCTCTGAGTCAGTTTGCCTGAAAAAAATATGGAACTAAGGAAAAATCACATTAACTTAGAAGAATTCTTTGCTTCTTTCGCACCAGATTAAAAGATTTTGTTTGCAATATTCAGCTGGTCCAAGTTTGTCAAAGCAAACCAAAGCTTTTAAAAACGGATTCCCTCCTCGTCTCAACGCTACATCAAGAACTACAGGAAAAGACAAAACTTCCATCTATTGATTAATGCAGCACAACTCCTGTTTCCACCACGAGTGACAGTCCGCTTCCTGCATTTGGTTCATTTAAAGCAAACTGAGACCTACAATTTTAGGTGGACCAGAGTTCGCTTCTTTAATGTGTAGCAGGGCTTGGTTGCCCGTTCACAAACCCCTCTAACAAACTGGAGTCTCCAAGCAAATAAACTAAGCTTTGATTCAGAAGGACTGGAGTGAACGCACCCTTAAACCTTCCAGTTTGCTCTTTTTTTCCTTTAAATTAGCTGCGAACATGTAGCTCGCCAGGTGTGATGATGCTGCAGGACCTTCAGATGATCTAACAAATATCTGCGTTGGAGGCAGGGACTACCACCCAGCTAGAATAATTAGTGGGCTTCTCATTTGCCACGGTCTCCTGCTCGGATACTGCTGCATTAATCAGATCAGTAACTGGCTTTGGAATGGATGTAGCCTCTCGGTAGTCTTATTTTAGGTCTTTTTTCTGCACCACAACACATCAAACTTTTAAGGTAAATAGAGGAAGTCGTAAATATATAATGATGCAACAACAGACTGGAAAAGAGGGAGCAGAGTTTCGAAGGAAAGCCCCTTACTGACGTTTCTTTAGTTCAGCTTGTAAAACATAAAAATATGACGGGTTTGCCAAATACACAGATTCACCGTCAGTCTGCTTAAAGACTGTGACCACTGGTGGACCCGGAGAAGTTTCAGTCTGAGGTTTTCCTCGATGATGGATGGAGAAAGCTGAGCATGGTGACGCAGAAAAAAGAGCCATATCTGTTGTCATGGAGATACTTTGGTTTTTAAAGTTTGGACGTGGACCTACACAATAGCTGCTGAAAATGATGTTGACTTAAAGTTGTTTCCACCTCAGCTACAAACACCAAAACCAGGATCAGTATCCTCCTCATCCTCAGCTAAAAGATGAAGAACACTCAAGTCAGGTGTCACTTGTAGACGTGTTTGTTGGAGGTACCGAATACAACAACCAGGAAGTGGTCAAGATGACCATCGCCATGACAACCCATACAGCCAAAGTCCTGCTTCTGATCAGTTCTGTGGGCAGATTCAGGACTGGGACCTTTGGACATAAAAATGTTTTTTTTTTTTTCTGAAAATTCTCATGACAATAAAATAAATATAAATTATTTATCCTCCTCTTTCAGTTATTAATATTCTTTTATTTCTCATTTATTAATTACCTAATAATTATTATTTTAAATTTTTAATAATAATAATAATAATAATAATAATAATAATAATAATAATAATAATAATAATAATAATAATAATAA
>JBAFSZ010000015.1:2034658-2047039 GCA_036919955.1 Melanotaenia pygmaea
CGGTGTGTCTTCTGCTGCTGTAGACCATCTGCTTCAAGGTTGGACGTGTTGTGTGTTTAGAGATGCTGTTCTGCAGATCTTTGTTGGAACCAGTGCTGATTGGACTTCCTGTTGTCTTTCTACCATCTCCAACCAGTCTGCCCATTCTCCTCTGACCTCATGACCTGTCAGACATCAGACTGATGTCATTTTATCATAGTGACATAGTGACAGCGACGAGGATCATAATAATGTACATCCTCAGAAAGAGACATAAAAAAGGCAGAGCAGTGGACTATAGTGGTCTGTGCAGCCATTAAATTCAAAGCAATTTCTTCTTCTTCTTCTTCTTCTTCTTCGTCCCTATTGTTGGTTGTGTGCATAACACTGTCCCCATGGTTTCCAGTGGTACTCCTCCTTTTGCTACGTTTGGCTACAGATCCACAAGCTCTTTGAAAACAGACCAAAATGTTCACATAAAGGACAAAGAAAAAAACAAAAGGCTTCGTCTGAATGCAGGTGTGTATTTAGTGTAGAGCATAAATGAGGCTAAGACCCTAGAGATGGATGCGTGAGGAGCAACCCAATATTTCAGCTTAAATCTTCTTTCCTCCTCATTCTTGACCATGTCTACATGACTAGATGCACTGATTGCTGTCATGTGATTGGCTGATTAGATATATGGGTTAAGAAGTGTTTGAGCAGGTGGACCGGTGAGAGTATGCGGTTTACTGGAGAACGGACAAGAACAAGCTCCTTTTTCAGCATGTGCTGCTTTCTATTTACCTCATGGCTTCTGAACATGTCAGCGTCATGTCTGGATGAGCACCCTAATGCCTCTCAGTAACATTTTGCAACAGCAAACTTACCAAACTGGAGTAAGTAGGATTTACAGCCGACAACCATCAACACAGATGTGGAAGGCCGTAGATCAGAAGTGAGAAAAATGTGACTTCCTAACATTTTCTAGTTTGCAGACAGATTATTTATTACCTCTGGCAACTAAAGGCTTGTCTCTGTGTGACAGACCTTAAAATCTATATGAGCAATAATCACTGAGTCACTGCAATTATAACAGTGAGACAATCCTCCCCTGAACACACACATCAACAGATTTGAATTATTCACCATACTGAGCTGCACTGAAGCTGCTATTTAGCCACTCGGGCTGATTGTTTGCTGTGGCTGGACAGACACGGATAACGCTCAGTCCACCGGAGCTGAGTGTCCATTTGGAACTCATTCAATCACTTCTCTGCAGACCTGATTGATCTGGCCTGGCACAGACAGGAACCAATCAGATTATCCCCCTGAAAACGTCCTGCTGACCACTGAATCCCTGTTAGGACTGAAGCCCACGCTTGGTCTGTGTGTCCACTTTCTGCCAATCTGTCCACGGTTCTGTCTCTAGCAGCTGGACAAGTTGTGACTTTTTGTGAGTTTTGCTCACAAACTTTTTTTCCTGATTTTATCTTGTTTTATTTTTATTTATTAGTCTATTATAATGCTCAAATTTTATTGTTATGTTTACTATACTACTGATTTTTCTATTGCATGCAGCCACTGATCGAGAAGCTAAATTTTGTTCTCTTATGTATGTAAACACACTATGAAAATGAAGATAAAGAATCACTGATAAAAAAAAAAAAAAAAGAATATGTGATTAGAAGCACACATAGCCATCTGGATCATCTGAGTTTTAGTGAACTAGGGGGGTACGCAGGCAAAAACTGGGAAGGGTTACCAGAATATCCATTGGGTCCAAATCTTTACTGACACACTGCGGTTTGTTGACTAGTCGAATGAACAAAGCAGGAACAGCTTCACATTTAAATATACCACAGATTTTTTGCTTGTAAAGATGCATTACGTAATCTTAAAACTCTGCATTCTGGGCTTGTTTGATGGTACAGTGACATCTATTATGTGCATTACTGGAACCACTGATGCCCAGCAGCATCCTGAGGCTGACAAAACTGCAATATGCAGCTTTTTTTAAACCGTTTTAAACGCGCACTGTGGCTGATTCAGCAAAGAAACGCAAGAATACTTTATTGGAGAAAGAGAGGAAAAATAGGGAGAAAGGGACAGATCAAGAGACAAGACTGATTTTTACTGGCTGCAGAGATCTCACAGTACCGGTAGGAAGCAAGATGGATGCTGGATTAGCCGTCGATAGGAGCGCCTCACTGAGAAATTCTGCAAAATATCTGAAGTGCATCTTTGAAGCCACATGCCAAGAGGAAAGAAAAGAGGAAAGGAAAGAACAAAATCTCTCACCAGGCAGCGATATTTCTCCTCTGCACCACTTCTGACACATGCCACAGTTGCAGTATCATCAGAGAATTTCTGCATGTGACGTACTGAGTTGCAACGGAAGACTGGTGCAGAGCTTAACATCGAGCACAAATCAGCTGAAACTTGTAAAACCTGCAGGACATTGGCCCTTGAGGACCAGGGGTGAGGAACCCTGGTGTAAAGGGTGAAGAGGAGGGAGACGTTCCCTCTGCATGGAGAAAGTATGGCACAGAGAAAAGACGCAAAGTCACAATCCATGCAGCCAGAAACCATGACAGTAAAACAAGTTGCTGCAGTTTGATCTGAAAATGAAAACCCATGAAGTAAAGCTCTCAAGCTTCTTCTTCTTCATGTTGACTCAACATGCTAAAAGAAAAATAACAAAAAATAGACAGTATGTCCGATTGTTGTCAGAACGTCACAATAAAAAGAAAATGACCTTGCTGCATTTCAGCTTGGTTTGTAGATAAAAAAAAACATAAAAAAAGAGATAACAGCAGAGTAGAAAATCTCCACCTAACAGGACCTCCAAACTGTCCCACAGCTGCAGAGCTCTGTAAGCTCTGTGCAGCGGCTGTAGCGGCGGATACCAGTTTGCATCTCTCAAGAAGAGATTTCTACCCATCCGACTGCTCCAAACTACATCAAAATGACAGCCTGACCTCCACCTCGTGTTCAGGTCAATAAAACAATCCTGGGCTTTCATTCCCAACTGGAACAGATAATTAAAGTATCAGAGACACTCCGAAAAACAAACTATAATCCTCATCAGTTGCTGTTTTTCTGTCATTATGTACATGAACTTGTGCTTCATGACTGACGTTGAAATCCAACATAACTCCAAGAGAAAGTGACAAGTCAGCAAAAATAAGGATTAGCTTAAATCCGTCGATGTGAAACAGAAGGAATGAGAGCTCAGTGTTTGCTGAAGCGTCTCATCGACACTCATTTCATTTCAGTGTGGCTCCAAACTGAAGAAGTGGCCGTTTTACCAGCAGAATTAGGAGTAATTCAAACTCTGAGACAGTTGGGACGATTATGAGAAAATTACAGCTGATTTATCACAATCACTTCCAGCCAAAATATCAAATTCTTGTTTTGTTCTTAAAAATGTCCATGTTGGATTTTCAGTCTGGGTCAGAGGCGGATCTACGGGGGGGAGGGGGCAAAGTGGGGGAGCTGCCCCCCTTCTTTGGTCCTTGCATCAAACCTCCTGGTCCACAGCCACATGAAGGAGAGAATCTGTCTGCAACCCGGTCTTCCATCATTTCAGCATACAAAGAATAGCAAACATTGTGTTAATGCACAGGCATTGTAAAATAACTCCACATCAGTTCAGCAGATAGACGACACACGCTGAGCAAATAATGTTTCATTTAAAAGGAAGCAAATAGTTTTGCAAACACTTTTGGAACAGAAAAGGAAGTTTTTCATTCAGTTATTTAATGAAAGCAGTGGCGTCGGTGAGGAAACCGCCAGACACTTAGTGAAGTTTCAGGGCAGAATGTTAATTGAAATGAAGGCTTTTGTAAAAAGATGCGTGTTCAGACATTTGTCATACAGCTGATAAAAACAGTGTTTGCTGGTTTGACAGATGCAGGTGTCAGTTTGCGCTACGAGCATGCCGATCTGACAACGTATGCTAAACTGACAACGCCGGCAGAGTGGAGCGACTGAGCCGAGGTGAGCTCCGTTTCTCCAGGTGATGTTTTAACACAAAGTGTTAGTTTTTATTACTGTACACACTTTACACGAGCAGTTTATGAAAAAAATGTTCTTGTTTTGGGGGCTGAAGTTTCAGTGACAATGTGATCGATGTCATGACAATAAAGTTTTGATTACTGATATTTTGATTATTGATATTTACAATTTTTCACGCACCATCTGCTCAACTTAAGTCTGTCCGGCGTGATGTCGGGCTCCTCGTGTCTGGCCCCTGTCCTTGGAGGCCATGATGGCCTGGCTTGCGGTGGCGGCGCCCCGCTGGGACAGAGGCCAGATGAGACCTACCTAGACATCCAGAGTCCTGTTGTATGTTGTGTTGATAGCGTGTCATTCTGAAAAAGCATCATGCCTTTGACCTCTGGAACACTCCATAGACTGATGTTTGCGTTCTGCTGACTGTCGCCATCTTTAATTGTAATCGTGTCATAGTTTAATCAACACTGATCAGTTCAACCATGTTGCATCCTTGGCGTCAGACTGGGAAAATAACAAGTAGGCTACAAAGATCTGAATATAACTGCTAGTGTGGCTTCTGTTAACATGCGGAAAATGTCTGCTTTCGTGTTGCTTCTAATGGTTCTGTGTGATCTTTTTTTTATCTTGATGCTTGCAAGTTGCAATGACACTGATGTTAAACAACGAAATAGCGTTTTCAGTAACAACTTACAGATAGGCTGTTACAAATGTTTGATTTCAGTAATTATGATGAAACTAAATATGTATATTCTATAATAAAGAAAAACTGTTCTAGGTAAGTAGTTCCCAATATGGGGTCCCCGGACCCCCCAAAGGGTTTGAATGGTCAGAGCCAGTCTTTTAAATGATGGCCATGCCCCCACAGAGATGAAATGAGGTGTATTTGCTTCAGTTGTTCATCATTTGGGTGTTTTGGGACCGAGGAAAAATAACTTTGCACCATTTTATTAATGACACATGTCTGAAAAAATGAGTACAGAAGTTTCATCCTGATTTTGAAAAACAAACAAGGCTGTACGTTGGTGATTGCCTTAACTTTGGTTTTATCAAGTGAAAAGAGTCAGAATGCATCATTTATGGTTAGAAGCAGCTGATAAAAGCATAAAACCAGGCGTGGTTTCAACACGGGGGGGGGGGGGTTAAGGCTCGGGAAAAAAGCTCGGGAACCACTGCAGTAGACGATTCCTCCTGCCCCTCCATATCAGCGATCACCAACTCCTGACCTCTCGGGTCAGTGCCCTGCAGATTTTACGTGTTTCCTGGGGGCAGTGTGGCTCAGCAAGGTAGAGCGGTCGTCTTGTAGCCTGAGGGCTGCCGGTTCAATCCTCGGCCAAGTCAGGTTCATGTCGAGGTGTTGTGGTCGTGGTTGTGCGCCTTGCATGGCAGCTCCTGCATCTGTGTGTGAATGGGTGAATGTGATGTATGATGTAAAGCGCTTTGGGTATCATTCCAGGTACAATGAAGCACTACACAAATACAGACCATTTACCCTGCTGTAACACACCTGATTCAAATGAAATGATTCTCCAACAGCCTTTTGTCAAGTTCTGCACCAACCTCTTGTTGACCCAGGTGTGTTGCAGCGGGGAAACATCTATAACCTGCAGGACAGTAGACCAAGCGGTCCGGAGCGTGTTCTACATTTTTTAGATAAATCAAAAGCAAAGTTAATCACTTGATCATTAATCAATGGACTGATATAGATCAGTGTGACATTACACCTCCACACCAGAGATATTGGATAGTTTTGAGTTTGTTTATCCACTTTTAGCTGTAGAAACTGTTACTTGTACATTTTCTCAAGTTTCTCTTCCTGCCCTACTTTCACACCACAGCTGTGTTTATATTGTCCACTTGTTCACTCACTGACTGTTGGACAGGGGAAGATGATTGACTTCTGACACCACCTGAATGCACCAGTGCTTCATAGTTACGCACCAGATGTTCACCTGACAGGTGGTGACAGGTGAGATTGTAACAGTTTCCTGCTTTCACTGTATAGTTGAAGCATCTCAGTCCAAACCATGATGTTATGGATGTACAGAGATTTTCTCACCATTCTTCAGCAAAAACCACCATGTTCTCAAAGTCATCCCAACTGGAGGTCTAACTGGCTCTGGACAAAAACTGGAAACACTGGTGTTGGGTTTTGTGCGATTGGTGTGTTGTTTGAAGAGTGTACTCCATTATACACTCTAGCACCTCAGTGTATTTGGTGAATGACAGGAAATTTATGTGCAGTCATGTAAAACGTCCCGTTAGCAGCAGTGCTGTGATGGCTAGCTTCGCTGTTACCATGGCAAGAAAGCAGGAGATTGCTGAATAACTGTGACAAGCCAAGAGGATTGTGGCAGGTTGGTCAAGATATATTTTACTTATTGGATTATCCGTACAAAGGTGAGTGTTAGGCCTGGTACACACATGACAATTTTTTTTTACTTTATCTGGTCGAGACCTCACACGTGAAGATAAAAAACAATCTGTTTTGATTGTATTGTGTGTGGTGTGCTCAAAAAAATGTAATCACAGAACAACACACGTAGCGATGCTATCTCACAACAGATCTACAATCAAGTCCTCCGAGCCGGACAAATGTCGAAACGCAGAAGAAGAACCATGGCAACAACCGTCAAAAAACGAAGAAGAACGCCCAGCATGGAAGGGGATTTATAGGACGAGGGAATGATGGTGGTCTTGGGACTATTGTTAACAGAAAAAGCCAGAACTGAAAAAAAAAATAAATAACAGACTGGAGAGGGCATGAAGACGGACTTTATTTACTTCCTTGTTTCAAAGCCAGCTCGCTCTCCGATTGGCTACATTCTGTACCACATCACCATCCGCTCGGTCAGATTCCACGAGTCGTCGGCTCTGAAATATTGAACATGTTTAATGTTCCCAACTGTCGGCTGTTTTGGAGCGGATTATCGAGACAAATCGGCTCGTAACACACCACAGACCAAATGATAATTGGACAGGGAACTCTAACGATGATCGGGCGTTTGCTGTCCGAGGTCGGGAAGATGCAAAATTGGGACAAAAACAGCCCAAAAATCTTTGTGTGTACCAGGCCTTGAAAAACAGAAAACAAGCATTTATTCCATTATTGTTTCAAATTATCAATAATAAAAAACTTAAGGAAATTTTTATTTTGGTTTTAAAGTATGAAGAACAAAAAATGAAATCCCTAAAATACGAACAGAGAGATATTTTCAGACAGGACGTGGTTTAGGAGGCGAATCACAGAGAGGCTCTGCAGTGGACAGTGCTTATGTGGGCAACAGGTTTGGGTCAAAAATCGTACATTTCATACACCAACGAGTCGGCTCCATACGGAACAGGTCGGTAAGCTTTTCTTTGTCTGTTATTTTTGCATTTCCACAAATAAACACTGGGAAGGGTACCAGAATATCTCTTCCGTTCGGGTCCAGTCTTACAGATCCAAACACGAATATCCTACAAACGAGACTGTGCTAGTTGTGAATGTTTAAAATGCTCCACAGGTTTATGTGCATTTGTGAAAAGGGTTGCTAACGCTGCAGTATGAAATTATCCCATCACGCTCAACAAGCTGCAGCTATGAGCAAAGGCCCGGCCACCCTGTGGAGAAAACTCATTTCAGCCGCTTGTATTGGTGATCTTGTTCTTTCGGTCACTACCCACAGCTCGTGACCATAGGTGAAGGTAGGAATGTAGATCGACCGGTAAATTGAGAACTTTGCGTGTTTTCTCAGCTCCTTCTTCACCACGACAGACCGATGCAGAGTCAACTTCCAGTCACACTTTTTTAAAAGGGAGACAACCACCCCAGTCTGCCGGTCCAGGGGAACTGTCCGCAATGTCCTCAATGCTGCAGAATGTGTCAGCCAAGACAGCCCTGCAGCTTCTGGAGCCCTAGGGAACTCTGGGCCACCGAGGAGCTTTTTAACCACCTCAGTGACCTGCGGAGTACCAGAGGTTTCCTTTTTCAGCTTGACAGCATCCCTCACTTCTGGTGTCCACTAACGAGTTCAGGGACTTCTGCCATGAGAGGCACCGATGACCTTACGGCCACAACTCCAGTCGGCCGCCTTAACAACAGAGGCATAGAACATGGCCCACTCGGACTCAATGCCCCCCACCTCACCCAGGACATGGTTGAACCTCTACTGGAGATTAGAGTTGAAACTCTTTCTGACAGGGGACTCTACCAGATGTTCCTAGCAGACCCTCACAACACGCTTGGGTCTGCCAGGCCTGACCTGCTTCCTCCCCCACCATCTGAGCCAACTCACCACCAGTTGGTGATCAGTTGACTGCTCCACCCCTTTCTTCACCAGAGTGTCCAAGACACGCAGCCGCAAAACCGACGATACGACTACCAACTCGAAGCCAACTCTACTTGGACAGTGACCAAAACATAAAACCGACCAAAAACCACTCGCTTTTTAAATTTTTGTTTCCTGAGCCCAAATTAAAAATCTGATAACAAATAAAAATGTAAAACAAGGATAATGAGAGCTAAAATTTGACTTTGGTTTATCCATCTGAGAAAAATCACGTGACCTGGAAGTTCTCTTTGCTCCATGTGTGCCAAGTTGGCAACACATGTTAAACTCCTTTGATTCACACGGGAAAGTTGGATCTGAAAAAAAAAACAAGCATTTAGATTGACTGTGATTAGCCAACAATAATCTGTCCAACCCCAAGCATCAAAACTTTCATTTTCACCCGTCGAGCCTGTGACACCACCTACACTCCCCCAGCTACCCCCATATTTCAGCTTGAGAAAGCTTAACATGCATTTCTGAGGTTGTGTCAGCAGGTGCAGAAGTTTGTTCTAAACACAACTGATAATCACTTAGTGGTAAACCAACAAATCCATGTTTCAAACCTGTGGTTTTACAGCGTCCACTCCTTCAGTCACACTTCCTGTTGTCATTTAAACATCATGTGGCAGCTACACACAAAGTCACATCTTCATCCTCATTACAGTCTAATTTTCCATAAATAACAAACATTAAGACAAAAACCACAGAAAACTGTCCACTTTCTGAAATGTCCTGATGAAGTGAATAAAGACGGTTTTACTGAGTGAAGTCGCTTTAAATCTTCTTAAAGTTCAGATCTCAGCTAACGTGTCAACGTTAATAAAACCTACAAAGAATGTCGGATCCATTTTAAGCCGTAATACGACTCAGAAATTCCTACAGTGACGTAGTGAGTTTCCAGCTGGATGAAGCTGGATGAGAATATATTTCTCTCTAAACACTAAATGTAAGCCGGGATTTAAAAAATTAAATTACAATATTTGTCATAAAGGAGGAAGACCAGCAGAATGTTCCTTTTTCAGATGTTTGTCTACTTTATTAAGTCTTCCTTTAAAATAATGCAATTTTTTCAACATTTTTTCCGACCCTTTATGAATAAGTTGCCATTTTCTGCGCCTCCAGAAGTGTCAGCCTCCTCAGGGTTGCAGATAATGCATCAACATTTGCTACCAAATCCAAGTAAGTATGTAGCTGCAATTGATTACGTCGCCGTGTGGCTGCAGCCACGGCCTCGGCAAATCAAAATGATGGAACTGGAAACACAGTGAAAGAAAAATAAAGAAATAATCTCACCACCACAGGCGGGTTGTTGTCAGGAGGAGAAAAAATAGCAGCCATTATAAACATTTTTGAGTAAACATGCTGACAGAAACATCTAAACGTTCCATTATCTAAAAGATTGTTGACTTTATGTCCTGCTGATAAATGTTTGTTCCGGTCTGTTATTTTGTTATTTTGAAGGAAAAATTAAACTCCAGAGCAGCTATTTGCCCATAAAATACTAAAATCTTTCCTCTCTGTAAGCAGTCAAAGGAGAACTGAATTTCACATAAAATAATATGATCTGCCCTGTCACTGTAAATCTAACTCATTCCTGTGCATCATCTGTAGTTGGCTTACATTAAACCAGTAGCACTTCCTTAACCTTGCTTTTAAAGTTAAGGCCCATTTATGCTCGAACGCAGGCGGACGGACACTTTCGTCCATCTGGATGCGTTTTCAGGGGCCCATCGCTTGATGACATGCAACCAGCTAAAAAGAACAAAACCAGAGAAAAAGAAAAGGAGCAGGAGGAAGAAGAAGACAACGTCGAGAACTGTAGAGCTGGCAAGAGCTTTTGGAGAAAGCTGTGTGAGCGTGTTGGGAGGTTTATAGCGGAGCATTGCCGCAACCGACCGGTGTCTAAAGGTGACATCAGAACATGGAAGTGAACTCTGAACTCAGCACTGCCCACTAGTGGATGAATTAACTATGGCAACATAAGAGTTGCGTGGAAGTACGAAGAGTGGAGACGTATTAAATAGCCGGAAACGGACGTAGCCGTTACATAAATGAGCCTTTAGCCTTAGACGGACGTCAAAGTCATTCAGAAAGCACCAGTTTACACAGAACTAACAATGAGCATGTTGCTCAGGACACAATAAACATGAAATCCTATAAAGAATTAAATAAAAACCACAATAACAACAATAAAATATGGCTCTATTAAAACGAACTATACTATCGAGTACAGTATTTAAAAACCTGAGTTTTACCAGTACTGCAAAAGATATATTAAATATATTTTTAGCTATAAATGACTATAAACAGGAAACATGTATGTATTCAGAGTGTAATATATAAAAAAAGCACAGAATGAATGTCCGGGTACAGTATGAAGCAACATGATGATACAGCAGCATGAATGAAGGAGTTTGTCTGATGGCCGGGTGTCACACAGCCTGGTGTCCCGAACCGGATGCCTCTGAACCGCCTTCCAGAGGTTTTACGCCATCTGGACGACGCCATCTTGTGTCACGCTACAGTTTCTTCTTCTGCTCCATGACCGACTCGTCCTGAATAACTTTAAATGTTGTTTTTGTTTTTATCCTTTAATCTTTATATGGAGGTGCTGCAAACAGAACTGCTCACCAGGGATAAATAAAGTTATTTAAACTGAACTGGCTGTGCTTTTAACCTCAACAGGGGAGCAAATTCAGAAAAATGTTCTAGTATTAATTTGCACTATAATGTGGCGTACGGAATCTGTATTTAAATATTAGAGAGAAAGACAGCAGGCAGGAAACATTTTGAGTAAACAAGTTGTTTAATTACTTTTGTTTAAAATGTACAAAAGTGTGTAGAAATGCAAACTTCCATCACAAAATAGCTTAAAACTGAAGGCAACTTGTCCCTGCAGTGCTCAGTCTTCAACAATATGAATATATTAAACCCACACAGTCACAATTCAAACAGTTCTTGTGTGTGTTAACGTTTTATTTAACTTATTAAATGAGATATCTGTGTTTTTCCTGAATCATTATTACTGTTATTTTTTAAAATAAAGATATCTTGACTTTTCAAGCACATGGGAGGGGTCCAGGCGGCGTGGGGGCCGGCGCTGCGTACGTCGTTTAGCTTTACTTGTTTTCTTGTCTCGGTTTCTGCACTTACTGTACAAGATACAAAGCTGGTTTCTTTTCTCCTAGTCTGATTAGATAAGTATGTAACTGAACAATGTTTCTAAGTAACTTCACGTCTGCGTCTCTGCTAACCAGCGTTATTCAGACTGGCTAACAACCATATCGTTCCTTCAGCTGATTCAGCGACCAGCAACTTTTAAGGTCTGTTTACAATCATTCTGTTTGTAGAAGCTCATCTTTTCATTTTTGTTTCCTCTCATTAGGTTTGATACACTTACCAGTAAAACAGACTACAACCCACATCATGATCCATCCACTACCATGCTTAGCAGTTGGGTTCGTGTGGCTTCGTTTTCCTTTTAAATTAATTTCTGTGCCATTTTTTCCTCCAAAAACAGCTTCGCTCATTGTAGCCCATAATTATCTGCAAATTTTGATGGTCAGAATCAATTATTTTGACCATTAACCACCTTTTTTTATTATTTTTAATATTTGCAAGAAATTTATTTACTTCTTTCACTCTAAAATTAGACATAAAGGAATAAAAGAAATGCACAAATTTTCTGAACTGGTTGAAAAGAACATTTTATGTTCATTTGTGATCAGTTCATCCCATATTTTACCCTCCACTCATAATAACATTTCTTATTTACCGATCATTGTTCTGTTCGAAAGAGGTCCCCAGTTGATCCAAAATGCTGCTGCGATGATTCAGATCGCTTCCGTCTCAGACTGCAGGATTACTGGTGGTTCCTAGGTTCTAAAAGTAGAATGGGAGGCAGAACCTTCAATCATCTGACCCCTCTCCATGGAACCAGCTCCCAGTTTCAGGAAGCGATAACCATTAAAACTCCAAGCATTATGTTTCCAGCCTCAGCAGTCAGATTATGAGGCTAAAATGAATGTATGAATAGATGTAGCAGCATAAAGGTCGACCAGAAGAAGAAACAGAATTTATTACTAACAGAACT
>JBAFSZ010000015.1:2112844-2124977 GCA_036919955.1 Melanotaenia pygmaea
TATACGCTGTGTAGAGAAGAGGAGCAGATTTAAACACACTTCATATGAATGAAGTTCCTGCCTCCTATTTTTATCTGCAGTCTTTAAAGAAACAGGGGTGATGGTGATATCTGCAGGAGACCGGGTGGAGCCTCACTCTGAAACGTAGAGGAGCTGGGAGAGGAGCAAAGAGATCTCTGGATCTCCTAGATTTTCAGAAATCTCTGACACACTTGGCTGAATACCTACACACTGGATAAGGATGTAGGTAGCAGCTTTATGACGGAGAAGGCCGAGCGTGTCGTTATCCGGTGAATCTCTCAGACATCTGTCTGTCTCTGTCTATTTCTAGCCCTTCAACAGAGCTTATCATTTCTTATCCTGTAATTAATGCGCTGCAGTACCGCAGGACAATATACGACCTTTCCCACCGAACAAACGCCTCTGTTCTCCAGCTCTACACTTGTTTTTGTCTCTCATCTTTTCTGTTGTTTTCTTTTCATCGCAGCTCTGTCATTATTCAGTCTGCCTTGTATTGACTCTCACGCTATCTTTCTGGCACCACAGTTTCGTTTTCACATCTCTTATTTTTAGCTTTTAATATTACAGTAAATTCATTTTCACCAAGATGTCAGGAAATCAGGAAACTTACACATTTTCTAAGAATGAGGAGTTCACGTAGACTTACAGGAAGGTAGAAGCAAGGGTTGCGAGATAAAGTTGCTGCATGTTCTGGGAAAGTGACCCCTGGGTTTGGCGATGTTGTGATCAAGGTGATGAGTCATCTTGTGTTGGATGGATAGTGATTCAGGGATCAGAGGTGTTTATGTTTGGACAGGAAACTCAAATTCTGCTCCTCTTTGTGCTCTGTATTTCTAACCTGGCATGAAAACTCACCTAAACACACAAATTGGAAATGTTAGTGAATGTGTAAAGATATGCTTAGAAATAAAGTGCTTCCAAGCGAGCGAACAGCACCGTGGCAACATCACACTTTCAGTGTTTCTAGTGGGAGTTTTAGTTTCTTTTCCCCATCTTCTTCAGTCTTTAGTTGAATTCATTTTCCTTTTATTTCAGTGAAGAAATCAAATAAAGTCAAAAGAGAGGAAACATGAGCAGAGATAAGGACTGATGAGAAAAATTCCCAGCAGGATACAGGAAGGATCGGTGCATACCAAAAAACTGCAGCATGCACCGTTTTAATATGACCTGTGAATTTACTGCATGACATGCCATCATCAGGAGAGGAAGAAGTAAAAACGTATTAGCTTATTTCAAAACATTGTTCCTGGAAAACCAGAAATAGGCCCAGCAATTTAATGAAACACATAAATAAAATCTGGTATAGGAGGCAAACACCAGTTTGCTTCTAAGAAGCTTAGAAGTGAATGTTTGGTCTGAGCAGCTTTATTCTTTTAGTACGAACCCGTCTTAGCTACGCTTTCTCTTATTTCATGGGTTGGCCTTCAGGAACAGTTTTCCAGGCGCCTTGAAGAACTTCCCAAAGCTGTCATGTGACCACAAGCTCATCTGATGCAAACACATCCACTGTTTGGAAAAGCAGGTGTTATAGATGCCGGAGATAAGAACGAGCATCATACCCACAGATTTCTGTGTTAGAGAGTGTGGAATTTACCATCTTGCACTTCTAATGTTTTCAATATAAGAACCGCTCTGACCTGCATACACACAGAATCTAGTGGTAGAACGGGGGAACTGTATTTGCTGCATTAACTTTTCATCAAGATCTTGTATTGATGATGGAGAGTCCGACCACTGTGCACAGCCTTCTCCAGCACGTCCCAAAGATTCTCCATGGGGTTCAGGTCTGGCCTCTGTGGCGGCCGATCCATGTGTGAAAATGGTGTCTCCTGTTCCCTGAACCACTCTTTTACAATCTGGGCCCCATGAATCCTGGTGTTGTCAGTTCAGTTCAGCTTTATTTGTTTAGCGCTACTTCACCAATGTCTTCTCAGGTCACTTTACAGACAAATCAAGCTGAATCAACTCATCATAAATAATAGCCCAGTTAAGGAAAACCAACAGACTGCATCAAATCTTGACTTCTATCCAACTAGACCAGACTAGACCTTACGATGAGGCCACTGCACGTCACTACAAGATTCATGAAAATACCTATGCAATTTGGAACATGCAGAAAATCTGTGTGAAAAGCAGAGTGAAACCTTTAGGCTAAGAAACTGCAATGTGTTGTTGACCTGTGTAGAAGTTTAATTTAATTACAACCTTTTGTTTTGTCTGAGACATTTTGTGGCATCTTTTTCTGTTTCCTACAGAAAAAGAGGTGTCCCATGGGAGAACCTAATAGCCTTTTCCTCTGTTAATGAGAGTGTTGTGAAAGGCAGACACAACCCAGTCACCAGCAGACCGAAGACCAGCGAGGTCCACGTCCAGGACCTTGGCTGCATCTGCCACTTAGCACAGCTGGTCACTGGCTGTGGCGTCAGAGCAGCCCAGGTACAGGTGGAAGACATCCTGTTGGGGATATACACCCTCTGTGATAAAAGGTAAATGCATATAAATTAAATAGGCCTGCTATTTTTCTATTCTATTCTTTTCTATTCCTTTATATTATATATTATCCTTTATATTCTATTCTACTTTCTACAGTCATTTAGCAGTCGCTTTTATCCAAAGCGACTTACATTTGAGTAAGAACAACACAAGCATGAATTCAAACAAGATGGACGTCATAATTAAGTGGTAGTCAGACTGCTTTGAGTCCAGTTGGACCAGGTGCTGTCAGGTAGTGCTAGAGGCAGTACATATAATTTTCTTTTAGTTTTTTATTTAGTTTTGAACTTGGGCATATCTGCACACAGCTTCTTCAGTACTTGGTTGAGCCAAAGAGCTGGACAAATCTTTCTAACTCATTCTGTTGAGTAGAAGAGTTAAGCTAAGTGTGTATGCTCCTTAAACAACTGAGTCTTTAGCTTGCTCTTAAAAGTGGATAAGGACTCTGACGGAGTTTGGTAGATCATTCCAGCACCGTGGGATAACAGAAGAGAAGAGTCTAGCTCAGGAGTGCCCAAGTCCGGTCCTCGAGATCTACCTGCAACTTTTAGATGCAACCCTTCTCCAACAGACCTGAATCCGATGACTGGCTCGTTAGCAGGCCTCTGCAGAGCTGAATGACATGCAGATGACATCTGATTCAACTGTGTTGGAGAAGAACTGTGAAGTAGTGCGCCTAAAATGTTGCCACTAATTATATTTTTTACTCTAATGCTGTTATCGATCAGTGGAAAGATTCTATGAAGCAGTGATTCAAAAATGTTCTCCTCCGTTCCCCTCACCCGTACTGCTGCTGGACCCTGCTGCTCGCCTCAGCATTAGTCCAGGGACAGGTAGCTTATGGTTCAGTTTCCCATTAATAGAATAAATGGAATACATGGTTCAGATCTGCTATGTTCAGTCAAACACTTGTTTTATTTTACAATGGAAAGGCAAGGAGTCCTGTTCCTTCTGCTGAGCTTGAGTGAGGAAAGGCTGAGAGGGGAACTTTTTGACTACCAGGTGACAGATAGTAAGCAACAAGCCTCGGTGAATGCCAGAGAGCCACATGAAAGAACATATGTAATAAAAATGAAATGTAAATGTTTAACTAAAAGACAAGCAATGTGAAATACACATTCATATGAAATGTGTTGACCTGTACATGAACTAAAAATATGTAAAATAAATAAATGTGCTTCATATATCCCTTTATGTTTTCATTTAGGCTGGATTATAACATAGGAATGTTCACAGTATTTCAGTGTCAAAGGGATGCCTGTCAGATTCTGATCACCTAATTGTAGTTAGTAAGCGGTTGAAAAGTGGTTGTTTTAGATTTCTTTTACACCTGTCTAAAATGTAAGGGATACTGGAGCTTGGCTGGGGCGGTGGGTGCCAGAACTTTCCCTTGTTTTCAAATCCAAAAGTTGACAAGTATGAAGGAGAGACCAACAGATAAAGCAAACGAGCAAGACCTGCTCAGAGAGGAAAAATACATTAATGATGCTGATACTGTCATATGTTTATTCATGGAAGATAATGAGCAGAGAGACCAATAGGAAGAGCTCGGTGCCACATGGGACGTCTCTCAGCAGTCTAAGTCTGTGGCGGCATAACTAATGGATGTCTAATCACCCCTAACTACAAGATTTTTCAAAAAGGAAGTTTTTAGGCCCTAAATATCTTAAAAGTAGAGAGGGTGTCTGCCTCCTGAATCCAAACTGGGAGCTGGCTCCATAAGAAAGAGGCCTGATAGCCGAAGACTCTGGGAACCACAAGTAAACCTGGAATATGGTCATGCCATCAGGGAAGATGTAATAAGCCAGTCATTCAGTATATTCAGGTATCAGCTGACCTCATTCTGGACACATAATGTTGCTGAACCTAGACCTAAACCTAGACCTGACCAACTGCAGCAACCCAGATCACAGACTGCCCCCGCAGGCTTGTAGAGTAGCACTAGGCATGATGACTGCATCCCTACAGCCTCCTCTCTTCTTACCCTGATGCCCCATCACTCTGGAACAGGGTAGATCTGGACTCATCAGACCACATGACCTTCTTCCATTGCTCCAGAGTCCAGCCTTTATGTTCCCTAGCAACCTGAAGCCTTTTTCTCCGGTTAGCCTCACTGATTAGTCCCAATCCCTTGAGTTCCTTCACATTGTTCATGTGGAAATGTTATTTCACTATTAAACATAGCCCTAAGTTCTACTGTTGTTTTTCTTCCAACTGATTCCACCAAAGGTTTAAGTGATCGTCATCATTCAGGATGTTTTTCTGCCCACATTTTTTCCTGGAAGACGATGGTTCCCCAATATGCTTCCAGTTTTTGATGTATAATTGGACAGTTCTAAAACCTGGAGCTGCTGAGACATTTCTTTCCCCCCTCTGTGGGACAAGTAAAGTTTTATCCCAGTTTTTGAGTTTTTGAGATATTTTACAGTTGTTTTTAAACTTCACAAAGATATCATTTTCTCATCATAAAAACCAAAATATCTTGACAGCAGTCTGAAATTATATACATATTTCTGGTGCTTTTTGTCCAAGATAAACAGATATCTACATACCATACCATACATGGAAATTACAGGTTCCATTGACATCCATTACTCATTATGTACCGCGTTATCTTCCACATGGTAAAATAAGAGAAGTGTCAAGGTTGATGGAGATAACAGACATTAAACAGGATAGAAGTCTGACTTTAGCAGACGCATCATTTACAGAAAAACGTCTGAATAAAAACTCACAACATGACTAAAACGCTGCCAGGAGCCAGACAACAAGGTGGTGATCTTGTTCCGCCTCTGAAGCCATTTTGGTCAGTCAGAAGGTTTTTTATGTAGCAGTGACTTTATTAACACATTATGATGCCTCCATTCTGCCGTACAGTCAGCTATCTGTATGCTTATGCTAATGAGATTAACTGCACCACAATCTCAGCTGTTGTCATGTAAACAAAGGAGTTATCGATGTTATGCTGTGAAGAAAGTCAAAAACACCGGCTATCATGTCCACACGTTAGCGGCACACCCGGGTTATCTAAAAATCTTCATCCTTGAAGGTCTTCCTAAAAATGTATTTTCAGTATCCCATAGCTGTGATTGCATGTGGGTGAAATGTGCACAAAGGGCTCTAAATTATTCAATCTAAATTTATTTCTATAGTTCCTTCCAACAAGGCTCAAGTTGACGAAAGAGCTTTACATCAGGAAAACAAATAAATACAAAACACATTAATACAATGGGCAAATGAACCCCTACTGACCTACGGGAGGTCGGTTCACTAAATACATGTCAAAACTTAATTCTACTTCATATAAATGAAAATTTACTTGTCAGTTAGATGGTTACCAAGTGAATCAAAACGGTTCAGGTATTTGTCCTGACAGTGATATGTTTTTTTCTGTGACATTTAATTTAATGTTAGTAGTGTTTTCTAAGTATTACTGCCTACCTGAATAAAGTGTAGCTCAATCAGGAATAAATCCAAAGAACAAAACATGTACAAGGAAAAACTAAAACTGCAGAAGGTCCTTTATTGCAGCAACCAGGGGCCTCAGATGTCTTAGGATCAGTCTGTCCATGACCTTAATGACATGAGGTCAGCACTACAGGCCTGTGGTCCTTTAATTCCACTGGATGGCTTTTTTTGGGCACTGGGACCATGCAAGATGTCTTCCAGCACAGTGGGACTCTGAGGTACAGGCTTAGGTTATAGAATGGCTGAAGTAACCACTCAGCTGGCAGGAGCAGACCTTTAACACTCTGATGGCTGATGCCACCTGGTCCTGCCCCTTTCCCAGCTCACTCCTTGCCTGTCTGGAAGAGACATGCAGACTGGTTTGACTGGTTGAACAAACATCAATGATACGGTAGGTGATGTGTGTGGGAAGACAGACATGCAAGCCTCGTTAAACATCTGAGAATCAATCATAATGCAGACTATGATTAAGCTTTTGTTCATGTTATCAGATCAGTATCATTGATATCAGCTTGATTTTACTTGATATCAGATCAGGATCAGAAAGGAAATCAGAGGTATTGCACATCACTAATGAAACGCTAAATATTTACATTTTTATTAAATTAATAACTGTATTGCATCTTGATGGTATACTTTGGTGTCCCTGTTACTTTATCAGTCTTGTGTCCTTGTAGGCCCATTGTTCTTCAGCATCTACTGCACATGCTCCTACATGCTCGGATCATGACAACAAAATATCTGATCGTAATTATGCTGATGACACTCAGCTCTATATTACTGCCTCACCAGGACTCTGGTGTAGGTGATGCCTCAGGCAAATCAATATGTGGATGTGACCGAAATTATTGTGTTTGGAATCAAAGATGATTGTCAAATGATTAGTGTCCTGCTTCAGTCAGCAAAGCTAAACTAACGGACCAATCCAGAAATCTTGGTGTCATTTTGGACTCTGAGCTAAATCTTAAATCCATATTGAAACAGAAACTAAATCAGCCTTTGAACACCTGGAGTATATATCTAGAATACGGGGACTCGTGACTGATTTGAGTGACTGACTGTGAGCATGATTTAGAAAGCGTCTTCATCATCTGTCTTCAGTAGTCTTGACTACTGAAATGAAGTTTTTACAGGTCTCTAAAAAAACACTAAGACAGCTGGAACAGATCCAGATACTGTTTGTGTCCTCAGAAAGACCAGAAAAATGCATCACTCTGGATGTAGAAGGCTTTGAATGGTTTCAGTCCAGAATATATCTGATCGGCTGATGTCACATGCGCTACCAGGACTTTTCGGATCATTTGGGTCAAGTTTTCTTTCCATCCCGAGAGTTCAGTATTTCTGCTCCTGGTATCTGGAACAAGCTACCTGAAAACCTGAAGTCTCATTCAAACCTGAGTTATTTTAAATTGGGTCTTAAGACTCTTTTATTTGCTGCTGCTTTTATATTAGGTTTTTTTTCCCCTATTTTTGTTTCTAAAGATACTAACAGTGATGGTCATAAAGATGATAATGATGACGGTGATTGATGGTTCTTTTAAATTGCTTATTTTTTTTTATTAAATCTACTTTTAATGTGTCTTTTGCACCTTTGCTGTAATGCATTTAGCACTTTGGCCTTATTTTTCTCTTTTTAATTTAATTCATTAATAAAACAGTTAAATAGATGCTGAAATAACTTAAATGTGGTTAATTTTGTTGTGGGGTACAACATGGAGGATTTAAAGCAAAACTCTTTGAAAGATAGGCTGAAAAACAAATATCCAAGTCACACTTCTTATGGTGTGCTCAGACTGAATGTAAAGCTTATTTTAGATGCAAACAAAGTCTGCAAAATCATATACTTGCATACAAGACACAAACTCTTTATCTTGACCTGATTCCACACCTCTAAATACTTTAATTACAGTTGTAGAAGACTGTGTTGGGCGAAATTACTGGAGAATGATAATCGGTCACTGTGCAGGTCATGACCAGCTGTTAACTGTACAGGAGAGCTCTGCGGTTTCAGGGTTACAGAGTGTGTTCCTACAGACACGCATCATCATCTGACTAAGTGTAAATCAAACTAAGTGCCATCCAAACTGGTCTCCATACCAATCACAATCTTTTCAGACACAGCAGGCAGTGTGCTAAGACGGACAGAGGGAGGGATGGATGGATGGACGGATAGACGAACGGATGGATGGATGGACGAACGGATGGATGGATGGATGGACAGATGGACGGACGGACGGACGGAAGGATGGATGGATGGACGGACGGATGGATGGATGGATGGATGGATGGATGGATGGATGGATGGACGGATGGACGGACGGAAGGATGGATGGATGGACGGACGGATGGATGGATGGATGGACGGACAGATGGATGGATGGATGGACGGATGGATGAATGTCCATGTGCATCTCTGAATCAATAAACAGATAAACAGAATAATGTATAAACTGATTCTGACTCATCATGAAAGCGGCGCCTATGAAGATGTTTGGAGCATTTTTACAAATGTCAAACATATCTTTCATTTTAATGAATGTTTCATCATTTTCTCAGAAAAAAAAATTGGTATTTTGCTTGCAGATCCAGCATTTCCAGCACTGCTTTCACACGAACGCATTCAAACAGCAGAAGTGAGTTCGTGCAGTCGTTCACGTATTCGCTCTTTGTTTCAGTGGTGAGCTCAGAGTCTGTTTAGTCTGAACATTTCCACTTATCGTATTTCCCCGTTTTCTCCTTTTTTTCCACCCCTCTAACAAAAACTGTGTAAACTCCCAGCATTTTTCTGACTTCTCTCTGTTTCCGGCTGCAGCATAATATCTTCTGTCCATCAAAGATGTGTTTGTGAACAAAAGAAAGCAGGAGAGTGAGGCTGTAGTGTACACACACAAAAAAAAGAACGTGGAGGAAGAGGGGGGTAAAAGCATGGGGCTCTGGATTGTTTGGCACAACAAGGGGAGCTGGGTGGGAGGTACTGTTTTTTTTCTAAGTGTGGTGTGAGCAAAATCTTTTTTTTTTCTTTCTTTCTTTTGTGGGGTGTGTAAAATGTTTTTTCTTTTATTTTTTATTCTTTTCTGTTTTCTTTTGTGGCGAGCCTGTGGGAACTGCTGAATGAGATGGAGTGATTCCTGAAGTCAATGCTATCAGCCTCCGACACACTCAAACATTGGTTCGGTGGGGGACGATAAGTATCGGGATGGGTAAGCTGCACGGAATTTGGTCTCGATACCGAACTGAGCCAATACAAAGGCAAAACAATCAGAAAAATAAACAAGGAGAGAGAAATAAGCGCAGATCTGACCTCGGTTCAAAGCCGTGATCACTTCTTCAGGTCCTCCAGCTTAAATGGCTCCTCCTTCCCTAACTTACAGCCTGATGTGTCAGTTTCACACATGCAACCGACCACAGAAGACATGCTTTCAATTATTTCTGAGGTTTTGTTTCCTGTCGTCACAAAATTTAGTTTGTGAAAGAACGCTGTGATGTCATGTTGAGTTGACAAATCAGCTTTCTGAGCCCTTTTCTTCTCTCTCTTCTTGTTTTTGGCAGCATGTCGCACTAATAAATGAATCATGGGTTAATTATTGTTTGTGAAATGAAAGACATGTTTCTTGTGATCTGAAGACACTGAGCTCGTTATGAGAAGATCACAAAGTTAACTTTTAGTGATTGTGAAAAAACTAAACTTTCCAACCCACACTGCGCCTCTCTATTAGAGACATCTGGATGTGGTTGACACTAAATCTTTTCACGCTTTTCAGACATACAGTTTATGATTTGGATCATTGGTAGTTTTTTCTTTTTGCTTTTGGTCCACTTGTGGACAGACAATGTCACAAACGGATCAAGACTTTGATCGCTATAAAATAGTCTCATCGCATTCATGACTCTTAGATGGAACAACACTTTGATCTCACACAGGAGAAATTAAAAAAATCTGAAGAAATCTCATGTTTGAGGTTCCAAAGAAATGTTCTTACCACAGGCTCCCCAGAGGATGTACCCATCTGAGTTCAATTCTTACTGCTAACTGGACACAAACATGTGTAGACCAGATAAGTTCAGCATCCATGTTCTATCCAGACTATTTCTACATGACTGCACCCAACCGAACAAGACCGGCCATTTCATTAGATCCACCACCACCATAACTTTTAAACAAGCTGTTATTCACCTTAATATGTGTGGAGCACAAAAAGGCTAAAAAGTGTATGTACTTACATTGTTGACCTGACTTAACTATAACTTTATTAATCCAGAAGGAAATTCTATAAGCTGCATAGAGAAAGCATAAAACCTCAACCCAATAAATAGAATATAAGAAGAAATCAATTAAGTAAAATTGATATAAAAGAGAGAATAAGTTCAATAAATCAATAGATAGAAAATAAATTAGAAGATTAGAAGAGAACTTAAACTAGAAGGTTAAAATTTAGAAGTAATAAATTACCAACTTTTTTTTATTTGGCTTATAAATGATTCACAGAACACAAAAGGCTTTGTAAAGATTTCCGTTAGAATAAATAGAACTGAAATAAACTATATTTGCCTCTAAATGTATATCTTAGTTTTATCTTTTCTAAAACATTTTTTTTAAAACACTGGACTTAAAACATGTTTTCTTGGATAAACGAATCTCCATATGTATGGACATATTTATTCATTCTTACTTTTTCTATAATAATAAATTTTAAAAAATAATTTGGGAACAATGAAATGCAAAAAATGTATCTCAAGTCAGCCTTCATGTCTCTACCTCTAAAGCTCTTCAGCTAAAGAGACGGCAAAAGACGTCTCCAAAGCCACCTCATATCAGCAATGATCTGCTTTCCACCACAGTTTCAGCGCACATGTAAATTAATGCAGTTAAATGTGACCTCCATCACGCTGCAGGGTGAAGCGCAGACGTCCCGACCCGACCAGACGTGCAGAAGACATGACGTCACACGCAGCGCTGTGTGCTTACAGAAGGAAACACGAATGCTATGTGTGTTTGTGTATCGTGGTGGAAATCTGGAATTAAGATCATGCCATGAAGGCCGCATGCGTCTGATGCAGGAGAAGAGGGTCAGTTAGCTTTTAACCTCCTCAGGTTAAATAACAGATCCTACAGCATGCAGCTGGTTTAGGGGAGAAGTTGGAAGCTGAATTTCAGCTTGAAGTTATAAACATAAACCACATGAAGTGCAATTCCTGTCTTTCTTTTTGTTAAGACATCAACTCTGCAGTCTAACCAACAAACTATATGTAAATGAAAAAAAATATTAAAGCAGTTGAGTAACAATGAAAAACTCCTTTTCTACAACAGTATTAATTTAGAAGTTCTTGAACAGTCAGAACTGACAAAATTATGACCAACTGATAAGGGAAGGAGGGAGATTGAGCAGAAATCTTAACAATGGCCTTTCGCAGCAGTGGCTGCTAGCTGAAGTCGGAGCCCAGCTCAGTGTTCTGACGTCTGTCTCACTTCAATGACTTTAAAGTCGGATGAGATGTGACATGTCCATTTAGACTAAGATCGCTTTGAAAAACACTGAATTTAGAACCATAGAAGAAAAGGGCCTGGGTTGGATCTGAAAAAAAAAAGGATCTGTGCTTTTCAGACTGTGATAAAAAAAAGATCAGATATGGGTCACAAGTGTTTAAAAAAGTTGGATTTCAGTCACTTGTGTCTGCAGTGTGAACGGATTCTTTGTTGGGCTTTCCCTGTAGGTATGATGCATTCAGGGATCAGGTAGTATGAGTTCAGGGGTCAGGTAGGATGTGTTCAGGGACCAAGTAAGATTTGTTCAGGGACCAGGTAAGAGGCGTTCAGGGACCAGGTAGTAGGAGTTCAGGGACCAGGTAGTTGGAGTTCAGGGACCAGGTAGGAGGTTTTTAGGGACCAGGTAGTTGGAGTTCAGGGACAAGGTAAGATTTGTTCAGGGACCAGGTAGATTGTGTTCAGGGACCAGGTAGTAGGAGTTCAGGGACCAGGTAAGATGTGTTCAGGGACCAGGTAGGATGTGTTCAGGGACCAGGTAGTGGGCATTCAGGGACCAGGTAGTAGGCGTTCAGAGACCAGGTAGTAGGCATTCAGGGACCAGGTAGGATGTGTTCAGGGATCAGGTAGGAGGTGTTCAGGGATCAGGTAGGAGGTGTTCAGGGATCA
>JBAFSZ010000015.1:2233630-2247078 GCA_036919955.1 Melanotaenia pygmaea
TTCAGCACGGTGTAAAAAGTAGTTCCAGGGTGATGTTCAGCACGGTGTAAAAAGTAGTTCCAGGGTGATGTTCAACATGGTGTAAAAGGTAGTTCCAGGGTGATGTTCAGCATGGTGTAAAAATAGTTCCAGGGTGATGTTCTGGTAAGTGAGGAGACCAGTTGCTGGAGTTCTGGTCTGATGCAGGATTCTAGCTGCTCTACAGTCCTGGACCTTGGTTGCTGGATTTCTGCTTCCATGATGCTCAAGATGTTGTGTATAGGTGGAAGGTCTGGACTGCAGGCAGGCCAGTTCAGCAGCCGGACTCTTCTCCTGTGAAGCTATGCTGTTGTGATGGATGCAGGATGTGGTCCAACGTTGTCTTGCTGAACGTCTGAATTGTCAACGTCTCTTCCCTGAAAAAGACCTTGTCTGCATGGGTGCACATGTTGCTCTTACAGCATTGATGGAGTCTAGCTGCCCACACTGTGGTCACAGTGAACCGAAGGGTTCCTGAGTCTGTGCAGTGATTTCCAGTAGAGAATCATGTCTGGTTTTATTGCAGCATTGCCTGAGGATTCCAGGATAATCAGCATTCAGTTTTGACTTTCAGTCTTTTCCTCTGCGCACAGAGATTCTTTCTATTTTCCACAAAAAAATCAGGATCCGCAAATATCACTTAACTTGTAAACTAACAGTAAAAGACACGCAAAATATTAGAGATCATCTCCTAGTCTGCCTCGGACATGACGACCGCCACCGGGGCCAACGGCACGTCTGGACAAGGAGCGCTGTGGTAACGGCTGTTCCGTCGGTCTGCCTGTTCCTGTATATGTTATGTGTTTATGTTTTTGTCAAGTCTTGAACAGGTTGTACCGAAAACATGAATTTCCCTGCAAAGGGATTAATAAAGTATTTCTGATCTGATCTGATCTGATATTCTGCAGACATGATGTAAATCCTGTAAATAAACATAATAAATCTGTCTGGGTAGAGTGTTTGACTACTGGGAGGACCAGTACTGATTATAGGAATTGAACATGTTAAATTACCACTCGCAGCTAAAAATAAGTCCTTTCCAGGAGAAGATGAGGAGATGGTGGTCTGCATGCGTCATTAGGTGAGTCATATGCCGTTAAATGACCCATTTGCAAGAGCATGAGGAGATGATAGAGACATAAGGATAAATTCATGAGGCTGTTTTACGTCCAGCGTCTGAACTGATGCTTTCATTTGGAGTCAAAGCGTTCAGTGGGTGCAGGAAGAGCAGGAGGTGGGGACAGATGTTCGGACAGATACCTGACGCTCAGCTGAGGGACTGGCTGTGAGGTTTTAGATAAAACAGGATTAATTTATGTTTGAGGGAAAATGGAGAAGGATGTGATCAGATGGAGGCTCCTGATGTGTAGTACAAAGAGGGATAAAGGGATTAGATACAGAGTAAAATCAAAATAGAAACAAACCATTTACTGACTGGTAAAAAACAGAGAAAAAAGTATAGATGAATGTTCCAGCTAATGGACAGAAAAGCAACGAAAAGCAGGAGAAGAGGAAGAGTTTATGGTGGTTTTTTCTAGATCTATAATTCATTCCTTGCTGCTGGTCAGAAAAGCTGTGCTTTGATGTTTGTGTACATGTACTATTTATGCCAGTGCTTGCAACCTTTACAGGCCAGTTCTAGTTTTACCGTTTTAGAGATGAAAGTATTTCTGGAAAATCGTGTCATAATTAGGGGCCAGGACCTGAGGTTCCTTCTACATTGAAGCATTCTACATTCTACACTGAAATCAAAGTTGGTATGGAACGACCGTTGTTTGGCTTTGTAGCTGATCACGTTAACGTTTCACCTATGGTCAGCAGGCCAGCCACATAGCGTATATGAAGCATCCGTCGGCATGGCTGCTCCACTTCTCCTCTGCAACGCTTCTGTAACGCTTCCGGGACACCTCTGTCATGCTTCTGTCACGCTTCCGCCTTTGGTGCAACCAAGGAGTTTGAAATGCAACATCAATCACAAGATCAAACCCTCAGTTACTCAGACGGTGGTTGGTGCATCCACGATCGCAGGAAAAAGTTGAGCACTTCTCAGCTTATTACAGTAAACCATGACAGCAAATCTAAACCCGCTTCACAGACAATGTGTAATGGAACTTAAACAGTAATATAGAGCAAGTTTCCAACTAAATGGTTTATTAAGATAAAAAATAAATACATTTCAGATTCTTTGGAAAAAAAAGAATAATTCACCCATCTAAACATACAGTCATTTTGCTGTGATGACACCTCTGGTTTATGTTTAAATAAGTTACACACACACACACACACACACACACACACACACACACACACACACACACACACACACACACACACACACACACACACTCTTTGTGTGAGCCTTTAGCCAGAGCTGACAGCTTACATCATACCAGGCTCCAGGCAGCAGAGCTGGTCTGCAGATGTGTTGTGATCACTTATTGTGCTGGAGGCTGGAAGCCACTTCCTTGCTCCTATTTATTTCACTTTTATTATAAAATGGCCTTTGGCTCTGTTGTGGGAAAGCACAAGATGAATTGAATTATTGCTCAGCTCACACCACCAAAGTGACACAGACTTTGTTTTGTTTTTTTTGTTTTTTGTTTGTTTTTTAACCTTAGGAAAAGTCTGTGTTTTATATTTGTTTGTTTCATGCTGCGGTTTAATGTTCTGGAAACTTGTGCTGTGTTGCTATGAAGTAAGAGAAGCGCCGCTGGAAACTTTGTGTCAAGAATTTACATCATCCGCCCACTCAGAGTGCCTGCACAGCCCCCCACAGAAGGGCATCTGTGTTCACAGAGAACACGTGAGGTATACTGGGAGCATGGCTGGGGAAGAGCTTAATCCCAGAAGCTTCTGGCACACTTTATCCACTTTCTGCTTCGTCACATTTTCTTTATTATTTAACTTGGAAAGGTATTTGATTCATGCAGGTTTATATACCAAAAGATTTGTCTTAATATGAAAATGTTATTAGAATAAAAACTAATAAAAGGTGGGGCACTGCCCCTGAAAATAAGACAAAAATAAAATGAAATAAAAACTGAATAAATATAAAAAATAAAATGAATGAATATAATGAATTAAACAAGTCAATTTTAATTATTTAATATATTATGTCATTGCTAGTGTTATGATTGTTTTCATAAAGGCTGGCTCCTTCCCCTCCCTGTAGTCTTGCATGTGTGAAAAATAGCACCTTTTTTTGCATTCTGTTGGGGCTTACGTTGCTACGCTAGCTTAAACAGAACAGTCACTCACAATCAGGATAAAGCTGTTTAAACTGCTTTTGTACACACTTAACAAATCACATACGTCCTGGAATCCTAAACATATCCTGACAGTTTATACAGCATAAACCAAACCAAAAAAGGTGATTAAATCTCCCCCGACTGTCTCCCCTTCTTCTAGGAAAAGGGAGGCCGGACATGCTTTAGAATTTTATGTCCTTAATAAATGTTTATATGAGCTTTGAATTTTCAACTCTAGTCATGTAGACAGGCTGAAGATGATTTGCTGAAGTTCACATAGAGCATCAGAATGAGGAAGAAAGAAGGTTTACGTGACTTTGAACGTGGCATGGTTGTTGGTCTGAGTATTTACTGGGATTTTCACAAACAACCATCTCCAGGGTTTCCAGAGATGGTCTGAAGAAGAGAAATATCCAGTGTGCAGCAGTTGCCTGATGTCAGAGGTCAGAGGAGAATGGACACAACACGTCCAACCTGGCTAGGCTCAGAATCTGCTGGAAACATGAAAACATGGATCCATCCTGCCTCGGACCAACGCTTCAGGCTGCTGCTGGTGTCATGGTGGGGGAGTATTTTCTTGGCCCACTTTGGGAAAGTCATGTAGTTTACTGCAGAAGGGAATGGACTGTATAATGACATTATCCTAAAAGAAAAGAAATATTGAGGAGCTCTTTGCACAGTTTTACGTCATTACTGGGACTGCATTGGGTTTGACTTGAAGATGTTTGTGTTGTCCTCGGTGAGCTCATCAGATTCTATTATTCAAAAGTAAACATGTTTCAATCATAACATCTGAAATAAGAAAAAACATATTTATTGATGTTTTTAAATTTTAACTGAAGGGAACTGAATAGTAGAAAATGTTGTGGACATCCTTCTCCGTGGTCCTCCTCTGGTCCTCTGCTGTGTGGGGATATGAGGCTCCTGAGGATAAGCAGGATGTGTTCGCTAGCAGAGCCTGTCCTGCCTTTCTGACCTTTACCAATGCTGCCTACCTGAAAGAAGCCACTGTGGAGCTGCCCTGCCATTGCAAGCCACCAGAGGTAACTCAGACGAAGACTACATTTATCCTTCCAGCTGGAAACTGTCACCATGCTAGTTGTGTACTATCAGCAATTTATCATAAACATTTTATTTCTCAGGCAGAATGCTGGAGAGCATGCATCTGCAACAGGGAAACTCAAGATAATCTAGACTGATTAGTAGGATGTTTACTTTCTGGGTATCACCATAAACTCATAACTGGACTTTTGTCCTGCAGCTAGCTTGTCCTAGAGACAAACCTGCAAGCTGAGACCATGTGAAAGAAATATACTTCTATTGTTTTCTGCAGGCTGAGAACAAACCTTGCTCATAATTAGAGCTTTCTCAGATAATTAGGACCTTAGGAGTGTTTTATATTGTATCCCTGAATTAAAAAAATATATTTATTTTTTACAAATCAAAATAGTTTATTATCATATTATTTATCTATAGTTCATGCAGTTAAGATAAAATATTAATAAACTTGCATTAAACTTCAGCATCTTGTTACTCATCCTAATTAGATGTTAAAAGCAAGGTGGGGTTGAGGGGAGCATGAATCCCCTTGTGGGGATGATCTATGTTTGTCCTGTTAGATTTGTCATGATTTTTAAGTTAGTCTTTTTATCTACTCCATGACATGAAATATAGTTTAAAGTATGAAGCTTTCTGCTTGGTATCCATGTTGAGTCTGAAATTCCAGTAATGTGACAGCCTTTGACTCTTTGTTGTGGTCTGTAGACAGTGCACAGCAGAAAACCTTGCAGTGAAGCTATTTAGCTTTTTGCCCTTTTACATAAAGGCCACACATCAAGAAGTTTCTATCAAATTGGAACATTTTCTAAGTTTATCTGCAAACTCATATTTGTTTGTTGTGGTTTAAAGGGGCGTTCTTCATGGGCGTTCCTTCAGCTCTGAGCAGGTCATCTGGCTGATGGCCCATTTTAAATGGGGTGAAAACTAGCCACTCGGTCACATGGTTGACCAGTACTTAACCTGAATAACACAGAAATAGAAAGAAAAAATAAAACAAAAACAACAAACAAGAAAAATGATTCAGTAAAGTAAATTTGGGTTTCTGGAGATGATAAGCTAAACAATGCCCATGATACTGATAGTGATCCATAGCACATTTGTTTCTGCTTGTGTGTTTCAGGTCCAGTCAGTTGTGTGGTTCTTTCGGAAACATTGGGCTGGGTCTGAGGAGACCCGAGCCTTAACAGATCACCATGGCAACAGGCTACTAGACACCAGCCAGGTCCCTCACAGCAGCGACCTACAGAGTCGATTCTCCATCCGACTCTTTAGCCTCTTAATCTTCAGGGCGGGGCTACAAGACTCAGGCCTCTATATCTGTGGCTCCACCCACAAGGACTTCTTCTACGGTTATGACTTGGACATCCAGGAAGTTCATTCTTTTACTTTCACTCAGAGGTTAGGAGAAAGACAGATGCTGAAACACATTCTGTTGCAGGAAACACAGTTGCTTCTCAGAAATTATCATGAAACTGATTGTTTAAAGTCACACGACATAACTGTCCAACACTAAAACTCTCTGCGTCTGACTCGTCTGACGTTTAATTTGCACATTCTTGTAATCGTCATTACCCTGCAGAAATTGTACTTCACTATATTTTTCCCCCATGCCAGCATCACTTTACAACAGCATTTTGCTTTATTGCACGATGTCACACACTAGCAACTGGATATCAACACACTTGCCATTTTGAAAGCACCCGATGGCTGATTCAACACAGAAACCCAACAGGACATTATCAAAGGAAATATGGAAAAGATAGCAAGAAAGGGAACAAGAGATTAGACAAGTCAACATCAGACTGACTTTTTATAGTTGGAGAGTTCTCAGAGAAGAGACAGGATGTAAATCTGAATTGGCTGTCATTAGAGGGTGCCTTAGTGAGAAAATTTGCCAAAGTTAACTAATTCAGCTTTAAACAATACAGGGTTTTTGTTTTTGTTTTTTTTTGTGATTATTTAAAACAGTGATTCCGAACATTTTTGAGCCACGACCCCCAAGATGACATACGCTGGTGTTCGCAGCCAGATGCAACAACTGAGTTAATTGTGTGATACACCAGATGGGTCATCCTGCTGCCATCCTCTAAATATAAGGCTGGAAAACTATGAGAATTTACATAAGTAAGCAGGATAAAGTCTTGTTTGGTAGATTCGCTTCTCCACTGTGACAAGTCACCTACCTGCCCAAAATCAGCTTCTCTCACCAAGATATTTCCAAATTCTGATTTTTAATATGAGTAATAACTAATTCAGCAGATTAATGTCTTTGCATTAACGTGTTAATTTTAACAGCAAAAAATCTAATTTATTTGAAAAAGTACAATGATGCTGAACTGAAATTATCTTGGGACACCCATGGGGGTCCTGAACTCCAGTTTGTGAAAGGCTAATTTAAAATTAAATCTGGCCTCCTGTTGGTCAAAATGGCTTGCAACTAAAAATAACAGTCAAATCAAGGAGGAAAGCTCTATGACCCTATTAAAAAAATTAAATGAATATAAACTGCTTTCAAATCTGACATTTTTAGGAGACTAACTGACTGGATTCTTCCAGGCTCGCTCCAAAACGTCGGAGAAAGAAGATGCTGGAGCAGAAAGTACTCGACTCTTCTCACTCATTGTACTGGGTCTTCACCAGCTTCCAGCCCTGGTCGGTGTGTGATCGCTGTGGCGTTCCAGGCGAGCAGCTCCGTGTGGGACTCTGCTACATCTATTCCCATTTCCTGCACGTGCGCTACAGAAAAGCCAATCTCACGGTTGCTTCATGTGGTTCAGGAGGAGTCCCCAAGGCCTTCAGTCACCTGAGGGAAAGCAGAGTTGGGCCAAGGCTGGAAGTCAAAAGCTGCCAAGTTACTTGTCCAACTGAAGCTTCTCCGTCCTCTAAGCTGTCTTCTTTGATGGCATTTCTTGGGTACAGGTGAGCATGTTCAGTAGACAAGGATTGTATAAGCGGTGGGCAGACTGGATCTAAGAACAACTTCTGGTTCGTTTAAGGGTTCAGGGATTTTTAGTGGCACAGTTTAAATGCTGAATTTGTGTTTCATTGTAGTAATGAAAAGGATAGACATTCAGGCTAGGTTCACACTGCAGGGCAAAATGCTCAAATCAACGTCTGAAAGGTGTGGGTACGGAGTCGCAGTCGGGAGGGGTGGAGAGTGATGTGAGGCCTTTACAGATAAGAGTTTATAAACAATGTTGTGTATGACGTGTAGGCCGGGTTAATGCCACCAGGCCGTTCAGACTGAAGTCGCATAGCAAAAGATCAGATACGTATCGGATTTAGGACCACATGTCCAAGTGGCCTGGGCCACATTTTAAAAATCTGATCTGTGTCATTCAGACTGTTATGAAAAGCTCAGATAGAGGTCGCATAGGGGCAAAAAAATCGGATTTGGGTCACTTCCGCCTGCAGTGTGAACCTCGCCTTATGGTTTTGGAGGCTCTGAGGTTCGTGACTCTTGAGTTTTGTACCAGTGAGTACATGATGTTCAGCTCAGGAGTCGGTAGAACAGACAGTGCAACGTTGTCAGAGCTTTGCTAGGTGTTTCTGAACAGGCCAATTATCAGCCTGCTGGAAAAACACCTGGCATTTACTCTTTTCAGGCAATGGGAAGATGAATATTATATTCACTGAATTAATGACATAAGGGGACGACAGAAGGAACTTGACTGACCTGTGCAGAGTCCTCACCTCAAGGTGATAGAACACATTGTGCTTGTTGAATATGTTTCACTGTTTCACATATTTTGTAGTTTGCAGTGAAAAATCTGTCTATATGAATTTCTGCTTTTGTGCTTTTAGTTCAGCCTCCTTGCCAGTGCCGGTGCCGGTATATTACCTGAACCACCAAGCAGGCCTCGTCCTCACCCTGGGGTGCCCTGGGGCACGTCCTAGCATGGTTGTGGCCTGGGATCAAGGTTCTAAACCAATCTATCGATTTGGGATTTCAGCTGGTACGAACCTTAGCACCACGTTCCACCGGCTGCTCATAGATACTGGGCATCACCTGGTGTTTCAACCAGCAAACACCCAAGACTCAGGTACCATCTATGCCATGTTTCTTACTCAATCAGCCTTTATCCTAAAAGGCAGAATTCGGGTTGTTTTTTTCATGTTTGTAGATCAAGTTTCCAAAAACATCGAAGGTGTTGAATGTATAAGATTGTTGTGCATCAGCTCATCAAACTGTGTTGAGTCGCCGCCGTCTACTCCATTTCTGTTACACTACCAGTATTGTGTTGGGACCATAGCATAGACTTGCTTCTGTTTAAATGACCTGTTCAGCTAATCTCAACCTGCCTGTTTGCTGCTTACCTGCGACCCTGCGTGGTAATAAGCAAGTAATAAGCAAGTATAGACAGCTGATGTGTGCATGTTTGCTCATTAGGTCTACTATTATATATTATTCATTATATTTGTATATTATCATTAAATTACTTTGAAAATATACCCTAAAAGGAATGAAATAATAAAACATCTTTGTTAAATGTTTAATTCTTCAGGTGTCTACTACTGCTGGCTTCAGGGTCGCCGTGCTGCAGAGATACGTCTCGTGGTGTACCCAGCTTTGGGGCGGGGCCTATCAGTGTTGTCGCATCCGGACTTCCCAGCTGCTCTCCGGACCGTGCTGACATCTTATGCTGCCATGACAGCTTTGTTTTGCCTGCTAATGTTTTGCAGAGCTGGAGTCAGACATCTCCGGAATAAAACAGAAACGCACATTGATTAAACTTAAATAAAAGATGGGTTGTCTTTCTTCACCACCAAAATAGTAACTCTTTAGGCGTCGGGGTTTTAAAAGTTTTAAAGGCAAACTGTAAATGAGAAAAATGTTGAATATGAACCAGAGTTTATGATGACAGTAACATTACCCATCTAGCTTTGTATTGTGGCATCACAGGTTGGCAGCTGTATTAAATTCTGTAACTTTTACTATGAACTATGACTTGCTCATTTTTCAACTTTTCATATTTAGAGCCCTATGTGGAGCTCTGCTGCTCCCACAGATGTTCCAGTGCTACGTTTTCCACCACGTCCAGAAAATCTCCTAAATATTCTAATTCTGCCTCCCGACCTCAGTCAGGTGACGCCTCAGCGTTGTCATCTCCCTCATGTGTTGCTTCAGGGACGTTATTATGCACCGTGATTTCTAACAGAAGCATCCCCTTCACCGTTGCTAAATGATCAGTCACCATCCTCAGGATGCAAATATTCGCCTCCAGATTTAGAGCTGAGAAAGTTCTTCATCAGCAGTGGAAAAGCGTTTTGATGTGTTGCTGTTTTCTCTGTAATCCACTCTGCATCACTGGAAATGTCTGCCCTCCGACGTCTTCTCTGTTATTTACTGGTCATGAACTGGTGTTTGTGGAGTAGAATAAATAATTTATGTGGCATCTTATGGTGATAACTGATTGTTTTGACAATAGTTTTGCACAAAAACCACCTGAGATATTGTTGCATTTTAACATAAACATATGTTTATAACTGTGTTTTATGCTACATTTGCACATTAGTTTTTAAAATAATCTAGTTATATTTGCATTCCAAGTTATTAAAATGGTTTGTTAAACATGTTTTGGGTTTTCACTTAGTTTTCCCCACATTTTAGATTTTATGTGCAGTATTGTGTTAAAACAGGAGGTACGAATAGAAAAAAACCTGTAAAATCACACTTGAGGTTGTGTTGAAAATGAAACCAAACAATGCCGGTAAACTGCTTTAAAGGTGAAGTATTACAGTAAAAACAAAGTAATAACCAATTATACCCTAGACTTCAGAGGGTCAACTACATAATAACGAGAAGGAAAATTACACACAGCTTGCAGAGTTAAAGCTGCTCTGGATGGTTAAACTCCTGGAAAGGTGATGGAGGTGGTGATGGAAAGAATGTGGCTAAGGTACGTGGTACCGAAGTGAAGAGGAAACCACAGCGGGAGGAGAACACGTGTCTGTCGGCTATCCCTCCGGCTCTCAGACTGGACAGACGCCTTAATGAGTAAGCGTCTGATGCTCCTTTAGTCTGGCAGCGAACATCCAGATAGTACCCTCTTGTTCTGCTCGTTCTGCTGCTGCCACTTCTTAATGATGAAAGAAGCTTTCAAGAGACTCTTCAGCACCTTCAGGGGTTCTGAATGTCCAAGTGTTTCCAGTCATAAATGCAGCTTCAGTTTTCACTTCTGTAGTATCCAACAAAAGTCATCTCAATGTCATTTAAAGAAAAATTTTATTTAAATTTAGTTTATACTAACCATACAATCTAATTAAATACAATTATTATCCAGTCCAGGCAAATTAATCATGAAAGGATTCATATGATACCATTAAAAGAAAGTGCTTAGCCATAGAAACATTAAATTTATTCCTGACCCTCATCAGGCATGAAGAGCCAAGAAAATGGCAGAAGAAAGGCCTCCTTTTGACAATTAGGAACCTCCAGCTAAACCATACTCAGGAAGGTCAACCCTTTGTCTCAGTTGGTTGAGGGTCAAGATTACAAATAAACATTTGCAAGGCAAGGCAGGTTTATTTGTGAGGCACAATTTAATATAGATGACAACTCAAAGTGCTTTATATAAAACATTAAAAGCACTACATCACGGTGCAGGAAGCAATGAAAAGCACATTAAAAACACTTTCAAAAGAAACTAAATAAAAATGATAATACAAGAAATAAAAGTTAAAGTGCAAAGAATTTAATGATGCAAAACTGCTGAGTCAGCAGACCTGAAGAAAGTAGACCTGACCCTGATGACCTGAGGGATCTGGTTGGTTCGTAACAAACCAGAAGATCCTGAATGGATTTTGGTCCTAAAACATTCAGGTCTTTGTAATCTAACAGCGGGATTTTGAAGTGAGTTCATTGACAGACTGGATGCCTCTCTGGTGAGGTGTCACGTCCCACCTGGAGGAGACGCCTGCCTGAGCCATTTCTACTACTCCACTTACCTAAAGCGTTTATTCTCCATTTCTATTTCACGTTTTGATAATTTTACAATTTTCACTAAATTATTAGAAGCAGGGATTAGTTTAGATTATCATCATCATCATCATAATCATCATAATCATCATCATCATTCTTCTTCTTCTTCTTCTTCTTCTTCTTCTTCTTCTTATTATTATTATTATTATTATTATTAAAAGAAGAAGAAGAAGAGGGAAGTCTGACACAATCCTGACACAAATCTACAAATCATGCTGAACGAAGTAATCTCACTATTTCTGGGCCTTTTGGAAATCTGGAAATTTGAACTTATTTTATGTTTTCTTTTAAAACTGAGTTCAACATCAAGAAGGTCACAGCACCTTGGTCAAGATTTATCCTTTTCGTCCCACCCCTCTGGTGACCTTTCAGAACGATGCGTGGCCAACCCATCTGGCATCTGCCAGATGTCTCAGCTTGGAGATGGATAAAGGTGGCTCTATCAAGGTTCTGTTTGGAAGTACATGGCTTATAATCAACATTTGATTTTTCTAAATATTTACAGTGAACTAGAGGAACTCTTCTATCCCTGTCTGTTCCTGGAAATATTTATCTGTTCCAGCAACGCTAATGAAACACTGTTAAATTAAGATCCTACATGAATATGATGCAATTTTCTCTGGACAGAAATAAAGGTTGAAGCAGACTGTTTATCTTTAGCTTCATGGAACTGCAGACCAGGCAGGTTTATGGCATGATCAGAAACTCCTGTTCATCTTCACAACAACCGCTGCACTGTTGAAATATGACTAAAGCATATTTAATAACATCATCAGCTGTGTTTGTATCTTTGTAGAGGATGAAAACTTATACAAAGACATTACAAAGTTATAGGAGCATTAGTTTTAATGGATTCTAGAATAGAGCATCTCAGTAGAAAACAGTAATAAGGTATGTGGCAGGAATATAGAAACATCTATCAGCCAGCACATTACAGTGATTTCATCAGCTATGATGAACTCTGTGTTTTTTTCCAAACTGTTACTTGTTCTAAACACGTGCATGTGGCTCAGTTTGGTGTCAGAGTTGTTTGGTTGTACATACAGGGATCTTGTCTTGGGGTAGTGGTGTAAAAACAAGAAAAACAGAACAAAAACATAAACAGTATTTACAGGGTGTAAGATAAAAAAAAAATGTTTGTAAAAGAAAAGGTTTGTACACAACATGCGTGTGGTGCTAATGAGAGACGACGGAGTTGGGGGGATAAATATATAAATATGAAATGGGACAAGAATATAAGATGAAACGTAGGCATACGATACTTATTAAAGAGTCACGTCCGAACTGTTGAAAGAAAACTGTTTGCTACACAAAATACCAGTGGAAGCATAAAAATGTTGGATTCATGTGTTTGAGTTGAACAAGGTGTAAGGTTCATGTTTTTGTCCGGCTTCAAAGGGGCACTAATTCACCCCTCAGGTTTATCGTCCTCAACACGCCCTGCCAAGGCGAGGAAATGTACTTACATCTATTTAACTGATGTCCACTTTGTTTTTAAATCAGTGGCTTTGTAATATCTCTGATTCCAAACAAGCAGACTTCATACTTTCCAAACCAGATCAGCACTGATGTGGACAGACAGCCATATTAAAAATAAAACTAAATAAAACATGTTTGTTGGTGCTGAAAATCCATCCGATTTTACCAAATTCCTTTTAAAAACATCCAGCTAATGGAGATACTGCTACCTGATTTAGCTTACCTTGACATTTACAGTACAACTACCTGGTCACACTTCACAGGGGCAGAATTAAAGTATAAAGTCAGATTAGAGGCATTTAACTGCAAATGTTTCATGGCAGGAGGGGAATCAAACCTTCAGCTGTGGAAAGTTCCCCAAACAAAGTTTCTCCTCTTTATGTCAAAGCTGAGTAGAAACCAGCAGATGCAGATAATGATGTAAAGATTAGGGATGTCCGGGTGATACGTTTAGGAGTTAACATTACTAAGAATTACTGGGAGGAAACATTGCTGTTTAAGGTTTGTTTGGTTTACTGAGACCACAAAGAAGGAAAATAATGTCCAGCTTTTCATTAACAGAGAAAACTACCGTCACCATATAGTATCAGCCTGGCATGCTGGGGACCAAGTCAGACCCTAAAACTATCTCATAAATCCAAGAACCAGGACAGAGCACAACA
>JBAFSZ010000015.1:2247126-2264109 GCA_036919955.1 Melanotaenia pygmaea
TATATATATTGGACTCATGGTACTACATGAAATGGAAAATAAACAAACAACCAACAACAATAATAACTTATCCATACTCCATCCTTTACAATACCATGTAATGGAAAACCACCCCGAGTGTAATTGTCCTATATTTGTGTCACACAATGAGGAAAATGATCCCGTTAAGGTGGCGGTAGTTCTGGGAAATTGCTGGAATATTAGACAGAAAAAGTCTCTTCTACTTTTTGGCTAAATAAACTAATCCCTCTTTAAATCCTGTCTGGTGCACTTTTTTTTAAAGGCACCGTTTTTCAGTGAGTAGAAAATATGGCGAGAACAAACTTCATCTGTGTCTTCCCACAAATTAAACCCAAACATAGAGGCAAACAAGGCAAGAAGAATTTTCCTTTCCTGACTCATTTTATATCCTTTTCTCAGTGCAATGAAAATATCCTTTAAAAAATAATTCTAACATATTTGAAGCAAAACCATATAAATTTGTCTGAGTAGATGTAACACTTCAAGAGTAAGACTGCTGCAAAGGTCAGTGAACAAACTGATCAAACGTAACAGCAGAAAGAGCCTGGAGATACGACTGAGGAGAAGGTAAAAAGGCCACGCGGAGCATGTTCTCTAAAGGACTCTCATTGTGTTTGCTGAGAAGGAGCAATGGAAAAACCTCCAAACTGACAAATACAATTTGTGTACAGAAAAATATTCAATTTCCTGCTAAATGGGTGTTACATAAAAAATTGTGTGTGTGTATGTTCATTTTAAAAAAGAAAAAGTATAGATTAAGTGGAGCTGACGTTGAAGGTCATTAAAATATATACGGAAAACATCTTAATGTAATTAATTCTTCTTGTTTAGAACTAAAGACAATGAAGCTACTTCTGTTTCTTTTCTAAACTTACTCACATCAAGTGAAAGAAATGTCATTTTGAAAAAGGTCAGCAGGCATTTTCCTCCCCTGCAGCTCTGCCTGCTTCGTCTGCCATCTTTTGCCCCTTTTTCATCTTTTCTCTGCAACTTTTAAGCAAACATGTCTTTCAGTGGGAAGTGCTCTGAACTGTGGATTAGCTGCCTACCAGGACCCTCAACGTGTGGACCGAATTTCACAGCAGTCCATCCAAAGTTCAGTTATTTTAACTGATGGATGGGCTTGAATGTGTGTATGAAGGCTTAAATTTTGAGATGACAGGAACTCAAACTTGCCACCAATTTGTTTCAACACTCACTGGTTTTTTGGAAAGGGAAAAAATGTCCTTCCCAAAAAGCCTTCCTCCCCTTTGCTTTGCACATATGAGAAACTAATGGAAGTGACAGAAGAAGCACAGTGAAATATGAGTGCTTTCAGTTTTTGAGAAACCATGAAAATAGCAGGGTGCGGTGTTATGATGATGATACGGTGGGTATGAAAACGGACAGATGGATGACATTATCTTGACTTCCACAACCACATTACCAGTTGGCCCAGGAGCTGCCCTTTGAGTCACATATAGGACTATCTTCTTTCATCAATGTAATATTCGCAGCTCAGATTGAAACAGAAAAATTATTATTCTGCCCCAAAAATGTTCTGAAAGACCTTCAGTTGTTCCAAAAATCTGCAGTGAGGGTTCAACCTAGAACGAGCCGTTCCAGGGGAAAAAAAAAATTAAATTAGTCCCTCACATTTAAAACCCTTGGTGGCTAAACTGAGACAGAGGAGTTTGCTCTCAGACTGCAAGCCTACTAGAGCTCCCTAGAGGTTCTACAAGTAGAATGGGAGGCAAAACCTTCAGCCTCTCTCCGTGGAACCAGCTCCCAGTTTGAGTTCAGTAGTACTTTAAGGTTAGGCTTCAGCCTTTCCTTTTAGATGAAGCTTAACCTTAGGGCAGGCTTGGTGACCTGTAGCTACCACATACTTAGGCTTAGGCTGATGGGGCCTCTTCCAGAATGCACAAATCATTTCACCTCACCAGCTACTTCATTACGTTTACTTATCAGTTTCTTCTTCACATAAATATCTATTCAACCAATAACATGGCAGCGACTTCATCTCATTAACGTCATGCATTTAGACATGTGGACATGCTCAGAGTTGAAATGAAGCATCCTGATAGGTTAAGAGAAGGGAATTAAGTGACTTTGAATGCGTTACGGTTGTACCCATCTTCTGATGGCGTCTTCCTTCCTGTGTCCCACCCTCTAACCAGTCCAAGCAGAGCTGCCTTCCCTGGGTTTGATCCTGGTGAGGGTCCCATCCTGGGAGAGGAAAGTTTTTCCTCTCCGCTGTTGCTCACTGTTTAAGATACGGGACTGAATCTGTTTGAAAATTAAAAGCCATCCGTCAGGTTCCTTGAATTGGCTGCACTTTGAGAGATAACATTAATATGAATACAAGTGTGATGAATGAATTATTAAAGAGCATGGAGATGAGTTTTTCAGTGGATTGGTGCAGAATGGATAAACTGAACTGAAATTCCATTGGGGAAAAAAAATCAATATTCAGTTAAAATTTCTTCTTCTAAAAAAGAGATAGTACAGCAATATCATTAAACAGTCCAACAGTGACAGGAGCATTTTCTATTTCTGTTTTTGCCCCTCACTTTGCATTTCATCTTTAACGTCTGTTTGTCTGTTGCCACTAATTATTGTCCAGTGTTTCTATTTCTGGACAAGCGAGCCGCTCGTAATAATTCATCAATACATGTGATGACGAACGGACTAACTGTCGTGAATGGTTGGCTGCCTAAGATTTCTGTTTAAATGTTAATGTCCATGTGATGACAAAAGCAGTTATTCATATGTGTGCATGTGCAAGGTTGGCTGAATAACCCTCCCCCCTCTCCTACCATCCTCACTGCCTGGAAATGATTTCAGTGTAATCGTATTGATGTAATTACCTCATGGCTACAGCTTGGCTTTCCATTATCGTTCTCAAACAGAGTCAGGGTTATTAGACAAGGTCATATTACATGTGCAGCCTTTTTGTTTTTGCTGTGGAAGCCGACATGCACACAAACAGAGGAGGGGAAATAAACTGTATTATCAACCAGGCTGCTGCACAAAAGTGACAAAAATCCTTTATTTCCTTTAAATTTATTCCCTTGCTTTTCCCTATTTATTTTTACAACTTGCATTGTTTTATTAGGCATATTTAGGCTAATTTCCCTCAACTTTAAAGCCAAAAACACACTGATCTCAAATGACTTACATCACGTGCCATCTCATGCACCAGTATAAACTGCTGAGATGCAGCACCTGACCACACCGAGCGGCAGTGTGGTGGATTTAACCATATTAGATTTGTTAAAAACCATAGAGAAGGTTGTGTATGAAAATCCCAGTAAATACTCAGACCTACAACCATGCTATGTTCAAAGCCACGTCAGTTCCCTTTCTACCTCATTCTGATGCTCAGTTTGAACTTGAGCACGTCGTCTCCATCGTGTCTACATGCTGAGTTGCTTCCATGTGATTGGCTGGGTTGATGTTTGTGGTAACAAGCAGCTGAATCAGGACTCGAGAACGTGGCTGATGAATATATGTAGTAATGGAAAAAAGAAGAACTGTTCAGGAGCTATAAAATCTTTCACACCAATGATTTTAAATGTTCATATTACTGTAGGTGTTTTTTCTTCTTTGTGGCACTTCAGCGTTAAATACGGTGACATTGGAAGTAAAAAGGTTTCCATCCTGTTGATGCAACACACGAGGAGCATCACAGTACCCACAAGTAGTTGAAAAGGCTAACTATTGTCACACACCTGCATTCACCTGGTTCAATTCTTTCCTGATGTTACATGGTGCTTCTACCCTGTTGAAATGAAAAGGTTTCCCACCCACAGACTGGGCCTACTGCTGTGGAGACAAGATGAAGGCTTTATGAAGTGAACTGTGATGGAATAAATCACAGTGAAGAGACGATTAATGATGCAGCTGCTACCTGTGAAAAGCCCAGATCGCTACCTGTGGAGGGTACTTATATCCTTAAAAAACAGGAAAACTCAAATTTGGATTCCATCCATAGAATAATTATTTTCAAAAGTGTTATAATTTAGAGCACTTCTACAACAGAAAACTAATATTTTGGCACTCGGCACTCATTTTCCAGCTCAAACGCTGTCCAAGAGTCGACTCTGGAATGGAGCTGATGCACGCATACAGTATGATGGAGGTAATTCTAGTGGAATTCTATAATTATATTCACAAATGTTGGCATATTCCATTAAAAGAAAAAAGAAAAAAGTCTTACTTACAGCATATACTCACATTGGAAGTCGTTTCGGGGTGTCAAGCTCAATATAATCCAAAAACATACAAAACAATTCAGTTTGTTGTAGCAATGTCCCACTTGTGGAGCAGCAGACTGGGATGGTGGTCCCCATTTCCTAAAAGGGGTGTTTGTCTCATACCCTCTGCAGCCTGCACCAAAGGTACGCTGCTCAAATGATTGTGTTCAACAATCAAGTACAAAGTTATATATTAATTTTTGGATCTTTAATAGTAACTCATTAGATTAAGTAAGACTTTTTTCTTTTTAATAAAATTTAGCTTTTATTTAAAATACACAAGCGTGGAATGTTTGAGTCTTCCTCACCAGCACATATCACCATGGTGATGCTAAAACTGTTAAATTTCGCTCTCTGCCCAAACATCGTGCCAGCTTGTTAACTCTAAAAGGAAATAGAAATGCAAATCCAAACTGCTCCCTCTTTGCTGGTGAAAACCGCAGGCAACAAACATCCTTTACTGCTGGCAATTCATGAAATCAAAGGTGAGAAGGTCAAAGGTCTGTAAAAATGTCTGTTTGTTGTACAGAATTCATCCCCATTTGTTAGGTTTGCTGATGAAATAGATGGAGAGTTGCTCCCTCAGAGGACGAACAAAACATGTAACTGTGGAAAGTCAAACAGTTTTCATTCCTCGGTCCTCAAATAGACATTTTGTGATAGCCACTGAAATTTGTACAATAGTTGTCTTGGTGTACTCACTGCATACACACAGAGACACACTATATATATAATGTATAAGCTTAAAAGCAGGCACTTTATTTAAAAGCACCTGCCCTTCAGGTACAGGTAAATGAAAAAGATATAAAATAGAACCAGACGCTCATGCAGAGTGTACAGAGAAGGTTTCTCATGGGACTAGACAATAGCTATTATGGGTAAGAAGAGAGGGAAGTAAAAATACTCTAAGAAAAAGGTAAAATAGAGATGAAGATTGGAGTTGAAAAGAAAGTTTAGGATGATGTTTATGAAAGAAAAATGGAGGGGAAGTTTGTTGTATATAGCAAAGTTTGCCTTGTTAACTTGACTTGACTTGACCCATATATGCTCTACGCTGAAGGCAGATACGCAGCCTTCCGTCCGTCTCCTTTACATGTGTGATTTGTTTCCAGGGCTCTTGTGGATCTTTTGACAGGACAGTACCAGCAGATACTGCAGGGGGCAGTGCTGAGCAATATAGCTGACGTGCAACCAGCAATAGTAGTAAAGAGGAAGAAGTTGCATCCTACTTAATGGCAGCAGAGACCACTGTCTACTGCAATGTCTCTTTCTGAGAATCTACATTGTCATGATTTCCTCTATCATCACTACGTTTGTTATCGTCTGAAAGGTCTCAGGGCTCCCGGGCACTCGGGACTGATGCTCAGACCGGCTTCAGCGATGGTTCACACTGAAGCAGAAAGACCAGCAGCTAGAACTGTATTTTGCAGTGTGTTCAGGTTTTGATTTTTAGTTCCAAAGTCGGTGATGTGAGGAGACCCAGCAGGAGGCTTCCTGTTTAATGGCGCTACACATCGTTTTAATTTCTGCAGATTTATTGCAAAGTTTAGAGTTCGCTGTGAAGTTCCAGCACCAGTTTGAGATAATAACAAACGTGATAATGATGGAGGAGATCCTGATAGTGTGCATTCTCAGAAAAAAACATAAAAAGAGAAGCACAAAAGACAGTGGTCTGTGCTGCCTTTAAATACGTCACAGCTTCTTCTTCTTTGTTACTTTCACTGGTCACGTGTCAGCTATACAGCTCAACACTGCCCCCACCGTTTCTGGTGGTACTGCTCTGTTTCCTGCATCAGGGGACACATCCACAAGAGCCCTGGAAACAGACCACATCAAGTCAAGATCAAGATTTGAGACAACTTTACAAAAGCAATTCATATGTAACTCTACATTCACATCACATATTGACAATCAGTCAAGAAACAAACAATATTTGTCATATTTGTCCAAACACATAAAAAAGAGAAAAGAATAAGTAAAAAAAAAACAACAAAACAAACAAAAAAAAGTCAAGGTCAAACTGCCAGTTTATTGAAAAGACTCCTCTCAGAATTCAACAGACTGATGGCTGAAGGAATAAAAGACCTATAGAAATGTATTGTTTAATTTAAGGGCGAAATGTTTATGCAAAATTAAGCACATAAAGGAGACCGATGGAAAGCTAAGATTAGATTAGATAAGAAATAAGACAAGATAACATAAGATAACATAATATAAAATTTATAATAAAAAAAGATAAGATAAAACTTTATTAATCCCACAACAGGGAAACTTGTGTGTTACTTCAGCTCAACTATAGAAAAACAGAGTAAGGAACGCAGATTAAGAATATATTAAATACAAATACAAACGAATCAAAGAAAAAAAAAAACAAACAAACAAAAAAACAAACTTTATACCACAGTAACTGGTGTTCTATGTTCAAGCATACACAGTGCGCATTATGAAGGAAGGGTTATGGAAATATGCAAATAGCTAATATCTGTCTATACTGTATATATATGGACATACATATACACACATACACATATCATCATAAGTTGTCTTTAAGGACCTCAGTCTCATCAGAGTGGACTCTGGCTCTTCTTATTCAGGACGTCTGTGTTTGTGGTCCAGTGCAGTTTATTGTTGAGGCAAACACCCAGGCACTTGTAAGAGTCCACTGTCTCAATGCCTTTTCCCTGGATGTTCACTGGTGTGGTAAGGGGTGACTTCCTCCAGACGTCTATGGCCATCTCCTTTGTCTTGCTGGCATTGATTTGCAGAGCATTGGTCTCACACTAGCCAACAAAGTAACTGATCAACCTCCTGTATTCCTGGTCATTCTAATCTGACACACATCCAATAACGGCCATGTCATCCAAGAACTTTTGTAGGTGGCAATGGTCATAGTTGTGCCGGATGTCTGAAGTGTACAGACTGAACAGTAAGGGTGAAAGAACTGTGCCCTGTGGTGTCCCGTGCTGCAGACTACCACATCAGACACACAGTCACGGAGCCTCACATACTGTTGGTAAGGATGGTTCATGCATTCAGCTGCTCGTCCACTCTGGCTCCCATCAGCTTCCCTCTCAGCAGTACAGACTGGATGGTGTTGAAAGCCCTGGAGAAGTCAAAAAACATGACCCCGACATTGTTCCCTGTCTATAGTAAGTAAATAGTAAGAGAGGGATCGATGCAGCAGGTACACGATGCCGTGCCAGTAGGCAAACTGTAGGGGGTACAGGGCCGAGCTCACCAGAGGGCGGAGGTGGTGCAGGACGAGTCTCTCCATGGTCTTCATCAAGTGAGAAATCAGGGCCACAGGTTTGTAGTGGTTGGGCTCCCTAGCGTATGCGACCTGTGGCACTGGAATCACGTACAATGTGGAATTATATGAAATCTAGCAAGTTATCCTAGCAAATACTGGATAAAAAAACATGCTAGGTTCACAGCTGTAACTGCACCTGTGCATAACAGTGACATCAAATGGCCCTGATAAAGAGTTATCAAGTTATCTGTTGGGAGTGGGAACACCCTGAAGGCCCATTTATGCTTTATGCGGAAGACAGATACTCAGATGGACGGTGTTGAGCAGTATAGCTGGCATGCGACCAGCGAAAGGAAGAAACCAAAGAAGAAGAGGAGGAACAGGGCGTGTTGGGTGGTTGCAATAACCTTATAGGAGTGTGTTACCAAGTAGTGTCTGAAACTAACATCAGGACCCATAAGTTAACTCTGAACTCAGCGCTGCCCACTAGTGAACGAACTGATTTACAACCATGTCAACATAAAAGATGCAAGGAAGTATGAGAGTGGTGATGTATGACAACGATTGAAATGGACACAAAATTTAAGTAAGTAATGGAGTATAAATGGAAGCCTTTATTATTCTCAGAAAAGGGGAAGTGTAGCTTTGTATTATTCAATGACACTCAGCTATACTTATCCAATCAGTTGTCTGGGGATGGGATTTTGCTTCCACTGGGTTAAAGGTGGGGTACATCCTGCATCACCAGTCAATTACAGGGCCAAAACAGAGACAAATCAGACAAACATCCATGAGGTATGTACACTTAGTTAGGTGTGATCCATATGGTTGCATGTGCATTTTAATTATAAGGAATATTCAGACCTCATTTTTGACCAGACATGTCAGGAGTTTTTACACAGTATAAACATATCTAAGCATTGAATCAACTCATGAGCTGGAATCATTTATTTACTCATTTATTCATTTCATGAGCAGAGAAAAATATACAATTTCAAATTCAAGCTTAAGCAAAAACTTTATGTGTAGACAACAAGCCAGCTTGCACAGTAGTTTGTTCTGCTATGTACAGAACAGGAACAAGTAGGTTTAGATAGCTACAGTGCCTGAGTCACGTGATTCAAGAATATCTGCCCCCATCCACCCATTAGCTGTACATCTTTTGTCCCATCGAGGTTCTTCAGGTCTGCAATGTGTTCCAGGTGATGCTGGTAGGATGGCACTGGTGAGTTGGTGGGATATACCTTGGTAAGATCACCAGTCTATCACAGGGCAGCTTCTTTTGCAGCTAGCACAAGAGTCCATCAAAACTAAGATTAATATATTGAACCATACTCATATGTTACAAGACTGAATCACAGTAATATTCTGTTAGTGGAATTGTGTAAGAAAAAACATGACAATAGGTTTAAAAAATGCCACACTGACAACATCTCTCACTGGAGATTAATTAGTGTATTAATCCATATATTAATATGTTTTCCAGCTTGTGAAACTGTACAACTTCATGACTCAGGCAGTGAGCAAAAATTCAGTCCACAAGTGACACATTGATATATACCAGACGATTTCCTCGCATAAGAACAAAACCAACAGAAACACTTATTCAAAACTTTTTTTTTCTTTTTCTTTTGGTAATAACAATAAGAATAATACAACAACAACATCATAGTATTTTATTTTCTATCTTTAGATTGAGACTTAACAGTATTTTTCTTTTGACATTCATGTGGTCTGTAAGATGTAAACAAAGTAAAGTCATCTTCTTGCAATCTGATGCACAAAGGAAACGATGTCTACCATTACAGAAGGTGAGAAATGGCTTTTATTTTTACACCAAGAACAACAAGAGAAAAAGTTTTAATCTTAAACTGATAAAGAGGCCATGTTTTACACTTTTACACATAAGGAATATCAAATATCTCTACAGAGCTTCCAGACAGTATAATTAAGCTGACTGCAGGGCTCGAATTACATCAGTGCTTTCGGGGGGAGCTTTATTGTTGTGTTGGGCGTGCACTGCGACTTTGCAAGTCATATAGATAGACATTAGTTCATGTAGCATGATCAAAATATATGGTAACTGTCAAAAAGCTTCTGCTACCAACAAATGCAGCTTTTTAAATCAGAAACTGGGAAGGAAAAAATGTTATTTTAACACGTTAGGTGGTTGTTGTATGGAACAATGCTGCCGTCCACGGTGTTGAAGGAAACAGAACCGTTAACCTGCTTTTTTTTTTTTCTTTAATTAAAATAATAATAATATTAATGCAAAAAAAAGAACCGTTCACCTGCATTGTTAATTCAATTAAATAAATGAATAAACACACAACTTTTTTGTATTCTTTTTGAGAAACATTAGAAAACTTATAAAAAAAATAAATGTAACCTGAAATTGTACTATTTTAGGACCCCCCTTAAAGTATCAGCTTAATGTCTTTAGGGAGCTCCTTTGCTTTTCAGGGGAGCCGAGCTCCCCTTAGCTCCCCCGTAATTCGAACCATGGCTGACCTGCTTTATTGAACAAGGATATTTGCCCCTTTGGAATCCTCCGTAACCAAGAAATCAAAACACCAAACACTTATACAAAATATGTTTGCTACTTCAGTTTTAACAGTGACAGCTAAGCACAAAGAGTCTCAGAGCTGCGTTGGAACTCGTCTTCTTGAAGATAATTTGTGTCGAAGCCAGTGTACTTAATGCTCCGGCTACTTTTCCTACACAAAAACTGCTAGCTTTTACAAAATATGACCAGTATTCATAAAACTCTCTCAGAACAGACAGACTGGATCATCAAGGCAGCCACAGTTTTAGCTAAACTTGTGTTGAGTGCAATCCATCATCTAAGAGTGCTAATGTTTCGCTAGCTTGTAACTTGCTATCTATGGATAATGTCTTTATATCCACTTTTCAAATAAAAACTTAAGCGCGAGTGTGCAGACACTAAAGCTTATGTTTATTTATTGGTAACCTTGATGAAGATGAACTATCTTTGATGCATTTTTTGCATCCAGCTTTCGTATGACTTTAAACTTAGCTCAAAAAGTAAATAAATTCATCTTTGGTGGATTATTTCTTTGTTGCAACAATACTTCCTGGCAATAAATCTTATATGGTTGGAAAGCCTGTTTATTTATTTGTAAGGAAAATGCTTTTGTGTGGGAGCAGCAGCAAAACTGGCCAAATCTTCTCTGTCAATGATAGAAAAAAAGCTGATTTTGCCATGACTGCCCTTGCTGCTGTCGACAACATGGACACGTGGAGGAATGTTGTGTTAGATTCGGCCTTTGACAGTTGGATCATAGAATCAAAGTGTAAAAAAGATGCAGCTATGCTGATAGGGTAAGAACTTTTGGTGGAGGCAGTGTGATGGTGTGGGACTGCATCTTCTTCACTGGAAAAACAAGGCTTGACATCAATGAAGGAAATCTCAATGCAGCAATATCAAGATGAGATTGCGCAACCAGCAGTGTTGTTGGAACTGGTGGGTGTTATTCCCATTAACAGAATCAAAAGTTTAGTCTTCCAGAAAGACCAAGAGAAACTCATCCACGCATTCATCTCCAGTAGGCTGGATTACTGAATTAGTCTTTACCAGGACATCCTAAAAAGAGCATTAAACATCTGCAGCTCATCCAGATGCTGCAGCTAGAGTTTTAACCAGGACTAAGAGATCTGAACACACCAAACCAGTTTTGAAATCTTTACACTGGTTTCTAGTTTATACTGGTTTCCAGTCAGTCACAGAATAGATGTTAAAACTCTTTTGTTTATACTGTAAATCCCGGGACAGTTTAGGCCCAGAATCCATCTGTGATACGTTCAGAGAATATAAACCCAGCAGAGCTCTTAGATCCAAAGAGTCAGGCCAGCTAGTCTAGACCAGAGTCTAGACCAGAGTCCAGACCAGGGTCCGGACTAAACATGGAGAAGCAGCATTTAGCTGTTATAAACAAATGGAACAAACTGCCAGTGGAGATTAAATTTTCACCAAACATAGACACTTTTAAATCCAGGTTAAAAACATTTCTTTTCTCATGCACCTATGCACAAAATCTGCACGGTAACCTTTTTAACTTATCTTGCTTTTAATCATTTTAATGTAATTTATGACGTTATTGTTATTTTTGCTATTTGTTGCTGCCTTTTACTACTTCTAAATGCTTTCTTTGCACCATCTGTAATCCTTTAATGTTTTATGTAAAACACACCAACAGAGAAGAGTTAATCTGAGACTACTTTCAGAAGATGAAGACGCCTGCTTGCTCTAACCTCAACCTCACCGAACCCTTGTGGGATCAGCTTGGGCTGCTGTTGGTGCCAGAGGGACCAAAACAACCACATTGGCTGACTTGTGACAGATGGTGATTGAATGGTATGCCATCCCACAGCAGTGTGTGACCAAGCTGCTGACCAGTATGAGGAGGAGGTGTCGGGATGTTATGGGTGTATATGGTTCTCTTACATGATACTGAGGCTGTTTTTTAAATGAAGGAATTTCCAACATGTCTTGTTTCCAATCTGATGAATAACAGCTGCTCATCCCACAAATGCATTTTACCTTTGGCTCCATCTAAATGGGAAACAAATAGATATAAAACGGTCTAAAATTTGTCGTCAAGAATGTTTGTTACAACAAAGAATTAATCCACCAAAACCAGTTTCCTGACTTTTTGTGCTAAATTAAATCCCAAAGTCAGAATCAAATAGCAAACTTGTAGCTTTACAGCAAAGTTTAAGCAGGTTAACTTCCCGTATATGTGCAAAGTTAATGTTACCCAAATTTGACCGTAGAAAAGCTGTTAGTCCATTTTTTTTTTTTTTTTTTTAAGCAAATGCTTACTGTCCTCAGAGGGTTCATGAATACAGGCTTGGGCTAGTGTAAACTAACTGCAAAGCACCTTTAATAACTACTTTTACCCAGCAAGAGAGCAAGCTTTAGTAACAGACTTCACTTGGTATTTAAGGCCATGTAAGTTTACAAATTTGAAAATAAAAGATTCATATGAGCCACAAAGTGAAACAAAGAAGAGAAAAGATAAGTACAAACAACAAATTACAATAAAACAATTAGTGTGCATCAGCAAACAATCTCTGCTCGTTATCCCAAATCATTCTGTAAGTAACATAAAACAAAGAAAAACAAATGTTTTAAAGTCAAAGTACAGACATCTTAGACAATCATACTAATACAAGTTACATGAAATGTAAAATTAAAGGGGATACCAGCCCTAAAACAAATCTTTCATGGAAACGTTTAAAGCCCGGAGAGTTCACAGCAACCATTGGCCGCTTCACTGAAACTGCAGCCGAATGGTGCAAACCACAGCAGCAGTAGGACTCTAAGAGAAACTGCCAGAAAAATAGGAACCCTGATTTTTATTTTGTATAATTCACCTCACCTTGAGTTATGTAAATGCTTTAGAAATGCTCCTGAGCTGGATATTTAAAGATGAACGCAGAAATCCAACATTTTAGAAATAAACTTGTTTTTTTACACGTTTAGATCCAGCTAAGATTCTATGAATCCCCAATCGATCGATAATCAGAGATAAAAGTTAGGAACGTTTCAGAAAAACTTACAAAACAAAGTTTTAAGTTTAAGAAATGTTAGAATATCAGTAAAATGCCTCAAACTGTAAATCTGTTCTTTTTTTTTTTTTTTTTTATGTTTTAGGGCTGATTTCCACTTTAAGACACCAAGAAGAGAGAGAGCCCCTTTGTCCCTTGAAATGGGGTCAGACCACCGTGATCCTTTCCCACCACAGTGGTAACACCTTCACCCACCACTGCGTAAATGCTCCACATAGATATTTCTCAAACCCAGCGTGTTCACTACGAACACTCCTAAAACCCGTATCACCACGTAATACATCAACTTTTTCAGCCAAGCCAGACTGGATGTTCCCAACAACAATCTATCTGTACCTGTTTGTATTATCTATCACATTTTCTATGGATGCGGTCAAAATAACTGCTACCTAATTAGCAGGACAGAAGCTCAGTGGAAGGTGGATGAGTTCCAAACATCCATCAGCTTACTTTTCCAGATGTTACTTAATGCCAATGTCTCGATTAAAATGCCTGATGTCTGACAAATCCTGGACCGCAGCCTTGTCGCTGTGGTATGTGAGATGTCATAAATTTTAAGTGCTTCAAACTGTATTTTAAACTCAGTTGTTTTTACCTATGTCAAGTTGAAATAACTGATAGAGAAGTCATAATTTTGACCCACCACAACCAGAAGAAACGGGTATTGTCATTTATACAATGACTAAAAAATATCCGTAACCCTCTGTATGTTCGTCTGAACGCTGCTCATGTTTTCCAGTTTTCATGTCATTTTAAAGTTACACCCCCCATCCCTGATCCCAATACCCCACAGGTAATCATAAAAATCTCCTGAAGATTTGTATAACTTTGATTTAGAACCAGATTTCTTAGTTTTGCTTTGTTCAGGATACTTTGAGTACGTTTCCCTGGATGAGTGGGAACATTCTTGTGACCCGATTAAGGTCAACTGACCTAATTAAAGAAGTAGTGTTAAGGAGTAATTTGTCACACATAGTTCTCATTGGCTATTTTTGTCTCTTTTTTTTACAGCTCTTACATTGAACTTCCTGCCTATCCAAACATCACAACTCTTTCCAAGAGCATGTTACCATAAGTAAACCATTTTTAGTGAAACCATCAGAATTATGACCTCACTCTGAAGTCACGAGGACATTGTTTTCCAATTCTTCTAAAAGTTATTCAAACCAAATATAATCTGCAGTAAACTGGTGAGTGTTTATTCTCCATTTCACCCTTGAACAGTTTCCACACAAGTCTTCACTTCATGGTCGTACTGCGGGAAACCCCCATCCGTGTTCCACTCCTTATTTATATTCTGTCTTCAACCACTGAAGTGGTGCTGATGGTTTCACAGATTTGGTATCTGTGATTGTTACTGATCTGCTGTTCTTTAAAACTCTTTCTGAAACTCTGAGCTTCCATACCAGTATGAAGTTAGGTAGTTGTTGAGAGATGCAGCAACTGGGCACCAGCCTCAGCAGAACGCCGCCTGCTCGTGAGGCCAGCTGTGTGGAGCTGAGACCAATGTGAAATTATGCTTTTACCACTTTTATGAACAAAGTTGATCCCTTAAGCGAGATTTCTTCATGTTTTTCTGCATCTTGGTTATCTCGGTCAAAAATCAGTTCGTCTCAGTTTATGAAGTTATGATGATAGTCTGGGTCGAGCTACATTCATTTCTGGAAACTTCCACCAAGAAATCCACCACCCTTCCCTTCAAAGCAACATGTCTTTTCAACATGGTTTTGTCTGCACCTACCAGTGCTGTTTGGTATTCCCTTTCTAAATTCTTTTCCTTTCAACCCCATCCTCCTCATCTCTCTCCCCCCCGCCCCAGGCCAGCCTTCTAGTTGGGGGGCGGGAGGGTTCGTGCCGCTAGAGAGCTGTAATCTGAGTCAATTCTGTGTTGGAGTTCCCTGTTCCATGAGTTTCTCCCCTCTGTTGGGGGTCTACCCCCACCAAAGGGAGCTCCACGCCTAGTCATGCGGGATTAGGTGTCCCTCCGCCAAGCCTCCCATCATCTCCAGCCTTGCAGCTGTAGGCTGCTGCCACCTCCCTGGCAATGCTCCTCATCCTGCCTGACTGCTGGGTATCAAGTCGGAATGGAGACGGTTGGCAGAACTCCCGGAAGCAGCGCTTAAAGTTTTCATCCAGGAAGGCATAGAGTACGGGATTCAGGCTGCTGTTAACGTAGCCCAGGGCGATGAAGAAGTGCATCATGACCAGCGTGTACAAGCTGCTGAGGTTGAAGCCCAGGGACTGAGCCAGGACCATGATCTGGATGGGAGTCCAGCAGACGACAAATGCGGCTACCACCACCAGGACCATCCGGGTGATGCGCCGCAGATTGCGATCCTTTTCCTTGGAGCCGGAGAGGATGCGAACGTTTCGCAGGCGTTTCACCATCAAACTGTAGCAGATGCTAATAATAGCCACCGGGATGAGGAACGAGAAGAGGAAGACACAGGTGCCAAAGACAGAATCCCAGTAACTCTTTGGTTCAGGTAAAGCCACAATGCACTCAACACCTGTATGCAGAGAAGAGGAATAACAGAAGAGAAATAAAATGTAGTCAATCAGTCTGTCCATTCAATCGTACTCAGTCCATCAATAAACCCATCATCCATCCATTGATGCTTAGGAGCGAATGAGTAGGTCCAAAGGTCTGAACAAAGACCTCCGTCACCAAGCCAACATCATCTAGCTATTCTAGGGAACACCTATGACATGCTTACCACCACATCATTCAGCACTGAGACAACAGCATCAATACAAATTGAAAATAATTAAAACATGTGAGGAAATTAGATTTTATTTTCTTGTTTATTATATCTGAACTATTCATTTAGTTTTTGTTTTGCATTCTGTAAACCTTTTAAAGCTCAACACAGAGAATGTGGTGCAGTCAGTTTTTTTTTTTAGAACAGACTGCTTTTCATTTAAATGCCTGGCTGAGCTAACGATGAATAGATTTGGATGTTTTAGCTGTTTTTAGCCATTTGATATGAAAGGAAGTGATTGTGTTGAGTCAGATCGTGATCTCTGGATTCTGAATCAAATCAAAATCATATTGTGGCAGAATTAGTAATACTGGAAAACACTGAATCATTATCCAGTGAAATAAAATAATGTCTTATTGTGATCCAAGTTTGATTTGTGCCCCCACTCTGAGCCCTTCTCAGCTGACAGAACTTTTCAAGGATGAGCCCAGACACACTTTTCAGCTCTAAATAACCAAAGAAATGAACCTTTATTCATTTAATTTAATAGAATTAAGCTAAAAGACTTACAATGCTTCTTCTTACAGGGACTGAAATCTGATGTCTGAATAATAATGTTTCTATTAAATAAGCAAGATAACCCTTGTAATTTCAGAAATGAACAAATGAACAATGACAAGAAAAATCTGCTGTAGGATGTAGAGGAAAGGGTGAGAGAAAGACAACAGCAAGATAAATGGGTCTGAGGCCAAGATGCAATATGAAGAGGGGAGTAAAATGAAAGAACTGGAAGAAATTAGTCAATTTATACAATAAAGCAAAAGTTCACAAAATGTAATACCAATATGTCAAAACAAACAACACAGGGTAACAGCAGAGTTTGCTCTTGGGATAACTGGATATTGAACACCTGGCCATAGCTGAAATGAAATACAGAATGTTATTTACACAGGCAAAATGAGCAGCCATAGCAGAGGACAAGAAGACATCTTTAACAAGTCTGATTAAGAAATATCAGTTTTTCTGACTGAGAAATAAGCAGCACATTAATAGGTTCATTCACTTAGTTTGACTGGAACCCATTATGCTCCATACTGACATGAAGCATCACACAGCTGCTGCAGGTTTGTCGGCTGCATCCATGATGAGAATCTCCCGTTCCACCACATCCCAAAGCTGC
>JBAFSZ010000015.1:2278298-2291635 GCA_036919955.1 Melanotaenia pygmaea
CTGGAAACATCATGAAAACATGGATCCATCCTGCCTTGGATCAACGCTTCAGGCTGCTGCTGGTGTCATGGTGGGGGTCTCGGTTTCAGCTCCACATCCACTGATGACCAGTGAACACTAAAGGCTGTTACAAACTGCGAGAAATTAGAACTTTTTTCCTTGTTCTTGAGGCCATGTGAACAACATGAAGTCATTTTGCTCCCGCGGACATGGTTGGGAGCAGCTCGCGGCTTGTTCTCCACACATCAGCTGAGCAGTACTTTCTTCTCGTGGGGCTCCGAGAAGTATTTTGTGATCGGTCAGACATTTGAGGTGGGCGTGGTTAATGTGAAAGACAATGAAGTGGAAAGTTGTGGCTTCTTCCCCTGATGAGAGACTGAACATGAACAGCTGATCAAGGTGGTGAGAATGTATGAAAATGTAAACAACACACGAGCAATTTGAAAACACGGACACACTGCCGTGTGCACAACCCCGATCTGCCACGAAGGTTCTCACTAGATATGAAATGACCCGGTCAGCTGACATCGCCCTGCAGTTATTCCCGTCCTGTTGCAGATGAAGCTTCTGGTGGAGTATAAACTGACCGGACCAATACAGACTTTCTTGGAGCGTGTAACAAGCTTTAGAGAGAAGTAAAAAGTTGTTGTTTTAGATGCATTGATATGAGGACATGGTTCATTCGGAATTAATGTAGAAAATGTCACATAACTGATTCAACTGTTAATTAATTACACATTTTTGGGGAACACAAAAGGAGGACCTGGAGATTAAAGTGGAAGAACTCAAGGAAGTGCAGCGCCCAGTCTGTGGTGTGCACATACAGACGCGATGGCAGTCTCTGCATCAAAGTCAACACATGGGAAGATTGGACTTCGTTGGGCGGCTCGCTCAGAAAGTCCAAGTTATTTGGGGAGGTGTGAATGTGTGAATGAACTCTGATGCGCGTCAAAGAAACAAACTCGGATCTGCTGAAAACGTAGCTCTCACTTCACTTCAAGTGAACTAAATACAGGAAGCAGACTACAACACAAAGGGCACTGTGGGTAAACAACCAAAACACACAGTGTGTAGTACGATAGCCGGGAGAAATGTCTTCCGGTCAGATGAGGAAGAACTTGATAAAAGTTCTGATGGAAATGCGGTCGACCCAAGGCCGCTACGATCCAAAGCAGCTCCATGTTCTGCTCTGATGTGGTGGAAACAGAAGCTGTCCTGCATCAACCAACAGATGAAGCGGTTCCTTCCTCATTGTTAGTCACAACAAGTATGTGAAACCACGACACGTTCTACTTGGAAAGTAGTAATGCTGAAGTCATCACGCAGGGAATCATGATGCATCAATAATTGACTGGATCACAGCCATCTGAATCCTAACGTGCCTAAAGATTCCCACCCCTGGTATATCCATCCACCTGTACGTGAGTACTGTGTGTAGATGTTGTGAGCTACAACATATTAAAGGAAAATGCATTTATGGAGATTATCGTAGCCAAGCTGAAACATTTCAGCTCAATTTTCAAGGATTAACTGTTCTTTTTGTTTCGGGGGATGTGGTGGAACGGGAGATTCTCATCATGGATGCAGCAACTGTGTGATGCTGTCATGTCAATATGGAGAAAACCTCGGCAACATTATCACAGCGTCCTCCAAGCTTCACTACTGTCCAGTTTCTTCTTGTATCAGCCTAGAAAGAGGGATAACTTAATCCCATTTGTTAATTTAGACATTTCTCTGATCTACTGCATGCACACTTTCTATTCAAAGAGGAATACGGTTTATACTAATTATGTCCTAGACCCCACATGGTTAATATAAACCATTCAATAAAAAATAACTATTTTCTCACTAAGGAAAAAAAAAATAAGAGAAAACACAAAATGGGATTACTTTTTTATGTTTAAGCTGCTCTGCGCAGCCAGATGAAAACACTGTTTAACATCCATCTACAGGTGATATATTTCAGTCACTCCTCCACATACTTGCATCAACCTCACGTATTGACCATCTATGTTCAAGATGAAGGCTTTTTTATTCTTTTACACCAGTTGCCATGCAACCAAGCAAAATTCTTTGAATACTCTGACCTTTTTTAGGAGAAACGTTACCATCTGTGAGCTCTGACAGCAACTTTACCAGTGATATGTAGGCTGCTGGCGTAATCAGATCACACAAGCACACACATAAATACTCATCTTGACACTCACACAGCCCTGGAAGGCAGCAGGACTGCTTTCAAACAAACGTCCTCACACACTCAGCTAAATATGTGTGAAGGAGAAGCTGTTCCACTGCACCACTTTTCCATTAATATGGCTGACCTATACCAAAATATATCAGCGCCTGTGTGGCGTGATTTATTGCAACAAATAAACACACACAGACACTCACAGAGTAAAGAGAAGGACCCAGGTGGATCCACTCATCAGAAACAGATAAGCACATATAGGAAGAAAAATGAAAAGAGTCTGTGAGAAAGACGGTGCTGAGTCTAATCAGGCCATCAGAGGCTGAGACATATCTAGATGCAGTTTATTTTTAGTTATTTCCCTCATTTCATTTTTAAGTTGCTAAAGTTCAAACGTGGCTTCAGTCCTTTTTTAACATCACACAGTTACCTCTTAGCCAGAAGTCTGTCTGCAACACAGCCCTTACTGTTGTCTGGATTCAATAAAGTCTTTTAGAGAAAAGCACCAGTGACTCATCAAGAAGTCGCTTTGATAAGTCATAATATGAAAGGTTAATGTTCTGGATTCTTTCAGAGGCCACATAAGTAATGGGTGGCTCAAATTCATTTGGCTGTTTAAGCCTAAAGTAATGGTCCATAATAAAAATAATTTCATTACTGAAAGCTTAAAATATGTGAAGGGACTGCGGTCTGATTGATTTTGTGGGTTTATTTCCATCGCTACCATCTCACCGTCAGCACAGAAGTCATTTTCTTTTATTTATTTTTACTTTTCTCACATTTCATGAATTGCCTTAACATTTTTATTTGGCTCTATCAGTTTTTTTACTTTTATTTACGTGATTTTATTTTATCTGGGCACAAAGTAATACATGACAATCAAATGAGATGTTTTACTTCTTTGCAGACAGTCAAGTTTAATGAACAAAAAACAGAACTATCATTATCTTGTCCTGTTGTAAAAAGGTTTTGGACTTCTCTGAAGTTAATAATTCAAGGGATGAAATAATGAAATGGAAAAAAGAGACCAGACTTTACTTCTTGTGGAAGCTAAGGTCCAAAAAATTTGCAGCAAGCTGTTGCATATCTTCTATAAGTCCAGACCAGAAACTTACAGCAACTGAACGAACTGAAGGTTGGATCTGTGGTGATCACTAATGTGGCGGTGCTGGAAATTGTTCTAAATTTCATCAGAAAATAAAATTTTGATTGTGTATAGATTTAAAAAAATCGGTATTTATCAAACATGTGCAAACATGTTTTTAAATTTTCATCCTTTCATGGTAAACGCAGCTTTTCCAGATATCGGAATATTTGACTCTCTTTACTTCTGAGAGACTCCACCTCTTTAAGGTGCTCTTTTTATACGGAACACCTCTTTAAACGACGTATTCCTGCCATCAAACTTAAGATGAGCTCAAGTTTTTTCCCAAGCTTTGATATGTTTTATGCTCTTTTGTGGATAAAACTTTGGTAAATAAGATTTGTGTGTAATTAAGTTAGATTTTATTTACATTTTACACAGTTTTTCATTATATTCTTTCATTTTCCTTTTCTGGAAATGGGGCTGTAATTTTAATTTCCTCTGCATGAAGTAAAGTGAAAACAACTGTTATTTTTTGTCATCGTTATATTCAATGTGCTTTACTTACTGTTGTGCTCTTGCTCCTCCTCTACGTTTCCCATGACCATAGCTGGGACGCCAAAGGCAGAAGCCAACAACCACACACAGATATTCACCACCTAAAAACAAGACATACTGCTATTTTCAAAATGTTGAACATGGTGGAGCATTAGCTGCTAATGTGAGTGGTAACAGGCTGCTAAATAACGTGAATGTAATCCGATAGTGAGTGAAAAACGTGAATGTGGCATTATCTTAGCGAGAGAAGCATAGATAGCGGCTACAGGCGGCTCGTCACAGCTGTGATCATGCTGACCAGTGTTGAGAGTCTCTAGGACGAGTTTATTAAAGTGTATTGTCGTCAAATCGTTAAATAGCGTCTCTTAACTAAAATGGCAGATTTCCTGTTTATCTTAGACTGTGGCTCCAGAGGATGTTTTATTTGGCTTAGTGTGTTTTACAAAAGTGCTAAATTTCATAAATTTATCAGCAGCAGTTCGAGGGCTGCCACACTAGGTGGTGCTGTTGAGGCACTTTCCCCTAAAATATGAAGATTTTAAGGCTCATGCTCAGGTCCACAAAAATAATTAAAAATAAAATAAAAAGAATTAACTGAAGAAGAAGAAATAGGCTGTTATATCGCTGTTGGTACTTGGGCCACGATGAACTAAAATAGAGTGACATGGCAGTGAGAGTTCAATCCGTTTATCTCTTGATGTCCTGTTTCCTGACCCGATGGCAGCCAACACAAAATCTGTTTAAATAAATTCTATCATGCACTCGAACACAACCAACTCAGGCAGCTGAACTGACATCTGAACATTTCAGGGAAGTTAAAGGAGGCGTGAAGGACTTCAGAAGTGTAACTGAAATAAGTGGCTCCTACCTTGGCCTTGTGAGGAGTCCTCATGTCTAGGGCTTTGACAGGGTGGCAGACAGCCACATATCTGTCTATACTCATCACCGTCAGGGTGAAGGTGCTGGTGAACATGTTGTAGTAATCGATAGACACCACCGTCTTGCACAGGGCATTTCCAAAGGGCCAGAAACCCAGAAACACATCAGTGCCCTGGAAACATTCACAGATCAGTGATCTTAGAGCACAAGTTCCCTCGTCACACACAGTAGATTTTTCTTTTCCTTAATATGCAAGATTAATGCTGTAATGGAGAACAGGGTAACAGTACATACCGATACACCATGGGACATGTTGCCACTGAATTCAAATCAGACTGAAATGATTTCTAAGTTTTGACATTTGATATATTGTCTTTGCTCATCCCCTCGCCTCAATTCAAATTGTCTTTCTGTAGATCTTTTAGCCTGATTGCACATGTTGCTGGACGGATGAATGTGGTCTTGTACAAAGATAAGTATGCCCATAAGTTCACTCAGAGATTTGATTTCTTTAAATAATTCATTTAGATGTGCATGCTGTCCTTTTTTCCTACTGTCTGTAAAATAAGTTTATCTCAAAAACTAAGTTATGAACGACCTTAAAAAACATTTTGTGTGGTTTGAAAGGACTTTGTCAACTTTTTTACATTCGCAATTTTGAAGGATAAAACTTTGGCTCCTCTATATTTAGAACATTATGTGTAAAGAATAAAGTAAAACAAAAACAACTCCAAACAAAAGAATCTCTGTAACACTGAAAAGGTGTTTGACCCGTACTTGTTTAATTTTCTTTTTTGTGTGTAGTTTACTGCACTTTCTTAGGAATTTATTTAGTTACCATGGACTTAATTCATACAGATGATCAAAACATGGAATATAAGGGTTGTATTAATGTGAAAAGACTGATATTGTATACTATGGCTATGGTGTGTCCAAAAGTTTGACTAGTAGTGTATATGTGATCTATGTATCCTCAAAAAGCCCTCAAAGTGTGAAGAGTAAAGACACATAGATGGACAATGGATGGTTACATTAGCAGATAACAGATAACAGTGTCATGGAAGCTAAAAGAGGAAGACGAATTAGCTAGCTGGCTTGGTACCAGATGGATGCAACAACATCACACTGTGCAATAAAAGGCTGACTGTTCATTTCTTTGCAGACGTGAGGTTGGAAATGCACAGACTGAGAAATCATCTTCTTTTCATTTCCTTCCAAAAGTCAGGATCTAATAAGATTTACAAACGCTCGGAGAAACTAAAATCACATGTAGACTTCTCTTTTGCTTCTAACAGGATGCAACCACACATTTAAATCAAATGACTTTTAGCTGGTTTTAACTTAATCAGCTTTAATTGTTCCTTTTATACTTTGTAACTGATGGAAAGCAGCGGGTTACGGTAAATTGAGTCTTCTCTAAAAGTAGCATGGGAGGTACAGCCTTGGGTTGTCAGGCCCCTCTCTGTGGGAATAGACACCCCCTCTACCTTTAAGTTCAGACTTCAAACTTTCCTTTGTGATAACGTTTATAGTTATGTCTGGCTTGGGGGCCCGATTTATGCTCTGTGCCAAGACGGAAGCAGCTTGCTGCCCGTCTTCTGCGTGCTTCACATGAGAGCGGAGCAGTACCATCAGAAAACCAAAGAGGCAGTGTTGAGCAGCATGTGCAACTAAATAAAGGAGTAAATTCGACAAAGAAGCTGTGATGTTTAACGGCTCCACAGACCACCGTCATCTACTACGCTGCCTCCATTTATGTCTCTTTCTGAGAATGTGCATGACCATGATCTCCTCCACTGTCACCACATTTGCTACCATCTGAAACTTAGATTTTAACTCCAAACTCTGCACTGCCTTCAGTGGAAGTATTGCCTTACAACATAAAGGACACGTGGGGGTGATTGGGGCAATGACCATGATTCAGGTCCATACAGGAAGCGTAAATGAGCTAGTTTTGCTGCTATAGGTCAAGGCTGCCTGGGAATATCCCATGATGCACTTGGCTTAAGCTTTTTACATATGCTGCACCAACAAAGACAAAGTTAGTTTGGGCTCTTTTATTTAATACTTATGAGGATTTTATCTAGAGCTGTGCAGGGTTTTGCACAAGGTGGTGTCTCTGTATGCCACATGTAGAGACTGTGGTGCTTCCTCAGCGGCTCGACCTGCTGTTCTTTAAGACTGTTTGTTCAACATTATTGAATCAAACAGAAATGATAACAGTTTCTGGAGACATGAGAAAAAAGTTCTGCTCAGATGATCTGTTGAGAACAAGCTGAGAGAACTCCCATAATACGGCTGCAAGAACAAAATTATGTCATTTTCCTTGCTTCAAGAACAAGAATGAAGTTTTCTGTTTTGCAGTGTGTAAGTATGTAGTGAGTAAGTAGTCATGGTACTTGTTGACCTCTCTTTCCTGTCCTCTCCACCCCCACCTGATCAAATCAAATCAAATCAAACTTTATTTATTCCATACAAACATGATTGTCTTATTTCTGTCTCAAACTGAATGTTGTTATAAAATACTAAAAGTTATAAGCATCCAGCCTGATGCTGCTATGAGAAAACAACATCAGTGACATGGGGATCCATCCACACCAGGGGCCAGTCTATCCATGTCCAACAGCGACAACCACCCCCATCAGGACAGACCGGGGCCCACACCACAAGCAAAAGGCTGCAGTGCAGGGCCCCGGCCACCCCGATAACTGCAATCACCGCGGCAACAGCCTCCAGACCGAGCAGGCGAAAACCCCCGGTGTGGAGGATCCCCACGAGGAAAACACTGGAGTTAAAATTAAGATTAAACAACCTTAAGAAACAATAAGAACAGCTAAGAATGAATGAATGAATAAATAAATGAATAAATAAATAAATAGTATAGTTGAGTAAAATGAAAATAAAACAATGTGAAATAAAATGATGTAAAATAAATTAAGATCAAATAAAATTTAGTTAAAAGCTCAGATATAAGCCTCTTTTTAAAACATCAATGGTCATGACAGATGCCCCCTCCTTGTTCTGGTAGTACTGGAGGTTTACCTTCCTGTTTTCCCTGTCTGCTGTCTCCTTGTGCAGCTCAGGATGAAGGAGTCTATCAAAGACAAGATTTTATGCAGTCCTTAGCTAGGAAATTATTTTTTTATGATTGTTCTATATGAACACGTTTATTATAAATTACAGCCTAATTCAATAAAATTAATTATAATCTAATTATAATCCAATTAGAACAAATCCATTATATGATCCACATTAGTCCATCTGTTAGGAAGGCAGCAACTTAATGAAACTCTGTGGCAATGGAGGACTTTAGTCTCCTCTTTCAGAGCCTGATACTGGCTCTTAAAGAACATAAATAGAAATGCTTGATATTGAGTTTAGGAAAATCATGTAAAACCCAAAGCAGATTTAATCCATGCATAGGACCTGTTTTCTTGGTATTCCAAAACATGTTTGCAGATATCGTGGCGCTCAGAATGCCTTCAAGTACCTTCAACAATGTGCACATCCTTGAATTTATCATGTCTTTGACATCTGGTTGTTAACTGAAATGGCCTTTGGGCATTAATAAAGTTCTCTGAAATGAACTGAATTAATCATTTATACTGTTTGGCAGAGCAAAATTTAATCATTACATCTTATTAAAATTTGTGAAAGTAATGTCTGACTGAGCCATTTCTAGCTCAGCCTGTTAGGTATTTAGACTTAATGAGGAAAGCAATGAGTTTAATAATTAACTGTTCACATTTTTAAACTGTAGGTTTAAACATGAAAGGATCTAAAGTAATACCTGGAAAGGCAGAGTAGCCAGGAACAAAGAGTCAGCCAGAGCCAGGTTAAAGATGTATATGTTAGTGGCCGTTTTCATCTTCGTGTATCTGAGAAGAGAAGAAGCACAGAAGCAAATTATTTCAGCTATAAAAACACTGTTCTGTCTGTCACATGCACCTTTATTCCTTCATCAAGTCTCTGCAGCTAAACAACTATTTCATTCATTCTGCAGTCGGCATGACAAGCAGAGACCGTGCACGTGGGACTGTTAGGGTGCAGAGTTTCATTCTGCCACTAAAACTGCAGGCTATGATGAGACGTAGCATAAACACAGCGTGGGAATCAACTCCACGTCCAAAGTCCCACAGCACTTTATCAATAAAACGTGGGGTTGTGGAGGTCATTGATAATTCTAAACATAAATATTTAGAAATTAATACCAGATCTGTGGTTACATAATATAATCAGCTGAACTGCAGCTCAATCAATGAAAACATAAGCAAGTTGTCTCCTGATATACAGCCACTGGCAACTTTTATCATATCATGGCAATCACAAGGCGGCAACTCAACACATTTGGTCATGTAGACATGGTGAGGTTCAACCTGAGCATCAGAAGGAGGAAGACAGGGGATTCAAGTGACCGTGAACGTGGCACGGTTGTTGGTCTGAGCATTTACTGTGACTTTCACACACATCCATCTCGAGGGTTTACAGAGAAGGATCGGAAGATGAGAAAATATCTGTTCTTTTTGGAGACAAGCCTTTTCCAGCCAGCCTATCCAAACATGTGATACGTGTTTGATTAACTTTAACATTTGCCAAGCTTACTGAGATCTGTAGAGTCTGGGATGTAGCTCTTGGTATTTTTGCTGGGGTGTCCACTCATGGGAAAATTGTCAGCTTTGTTTTCCACTTGGGAATAATCTGTCTCGATGCAGAATGGATAACAGAAACAACAGCCTGCCTGATATAACTGACATCTTTTATCGCTGCTATTGTCCTAAACACCGGTGAGCAGCTAACTGACACAACTTTTGCTCTTATAGATGAGATCATGATCAATCATCATGATTGATCAAGTGCATTCGATTATCAGCACCTGGCTGCTACTGACCCTCTGAATTCCTATGGAAGCATCAAGAGTGACCCTGAAAGAGTGTGCACTATAGTTCACCCTCATGGTTTCATTGAAGACACTCCAAGCCCCATTTCCACTGAGGGGTCGGCTCGGGACAGGACAGTTTGGTGCGACTTGGTGAGATAAACCCTGATGTTTCTTGCATTTCCAAAGCCAGCCGAACCCTTACATGGTAAGTGGCATACCGAGAGATAGCAATAGCTATTTCAGCTACATAGAGCCTGATGTCACAGCGGCGTGACACCTTTATTTAATTATAACAAAGAGGAACGACACAGAAACAAATGAGGGGAATGGAGGACATCCTGCAGCGTGTGTTCTTTTTTCTTGTCATTTAAACATGAAGTTGTTTCTGCTTTGTTCGTATCGTTGAGTCGTACAGGAAGTCATGATTCTTTCAGTCAGTGGATTCAGTGAGTCTAGCTCCATCACTTAGGGTCAAAGGTAAGACTGGGACCCAGAGGGAGAGTCCCAAAAAAGTAGGGTGGGTCAGATTGGATATTCTGGCACCATTCCCAGTTTTTGCCTAAGGACACACACAAAAAATAAAAGTACCATCCTGTCCTGAGCTGGAGTCCTTGGTGGAAATGGGTCTATATTGCAGCATAATTTAAAATAGGTGGCTAGGGACTGACTTTTCTCTTGAAGTTATGACTCAGCTTTGCAACTAGAAAACTCAAGTTTAATGTCAGGAAAGCATTTGTGTGTTTTTCTTTACTATCGTCGTTTTTATCATTGTGGGTCAGATGATAGAAGTTGTCAAACGTTAATTTACATCAACACTCTGTGGCTTTACACACCCACTGCCCACTTTCTCAACTTCGTCCTAACACACTTATCTATTTCCTTGTATTAGAATATCAGGGTCTTTTAATCTTCTATCCTTTGATGCCTTTCATTCACAAGCCCCTGTGCTGCGTCTTTCTTACCTCTTGAATAGTACCGTACTTCTCATCCCTCTTGTGAGCACATTTTAGGAAGATGAATGGACTTTTATGACATTTGAAGGCATGAAAAAGAAAAACAATATCCAAGAAAAGAAGATGGATTACATAGGTTTGCAGATGGAGGGATGTTTGTCAAATTGAGTAGATTTTATGTTTTACAAAGTTTAATTTCCCTTTTCTTTTGATGTCAAAGATTAGTGGTCATTCAGTTTTTCAGATTTACGAGGCTCTAGCAGATTTTTCAAAGAGATCATGTCTTGATTTCTTCTTGCTCCTGCCCTTTAGCCCGTTATTTACCTTAAGCTTCGCTGTATTCTCCACCCGTACCCTGTTCCTCATGACTTTTCCCTTAGAAACACTTCAAATAGTTGTTAAACTCCGCCTTCATTACCTCCCCTTCTATCTCGTCCCTACTTTTAGCCACATTTCTGCTCCTTATAATTCATCCATGTCTTAAGCAGTATATCTTCATCTCCTTCCTTTTCAAATGTTTACTATTTTCCAGGCTTTTTTCCTTCTCATTTGACTTCTCTTTTCTTTTTATTTATTTTTCTATGCCAGCTAAATCCTGGTTTATTACATTCTTTTACTCCCTTCTCCTCCTCTCTCACTGTGCATCCCTGCATACTTCTCTGCATACTGAAGATTTACAGGCAGACCGAGAGTCTTCACAGAGAATATTTCATGGCTGTTCAGCTCCCCTCCTCTTTGCTTACAGGGGCCAACTCTACTCCCATCATACCTTCTATATCGGTCTCTTTCCCTCCAGATCATCCTGTCTTCTCTGCATGCTCCAGGTCTCTCTGCCCTTACACACATTTAATTTTTCAGTCCATGTTGTTTTACACCATCTCATTTCTCCTTTCTGTTGGTCAGCCTCTATAATTCAGTTAAAGTTTAATTATACTTCATTTATTAGATCAAGGATATAGCCAGCTGTGGAAAAGCTGTGGAAAAGCTGTGGAAACAGACAAAAAAAGTTCATGATAGGTGCAACCAAAGGAAATATTAGTTATATTCAGGAACCCAAAGCAAACACAAGTTCTGTTGCTATTGTTGTTGTGGTGATATCTTCTTTACGCGGGTTAAATACAGATAAAGAAAAAAGTGCTCAAATAAAAGAAAGACAAGTCATTTAAGTTGTTTCCATGAAAAGGGACCTTACAAAGATGAAAGAACGCAGGAAGAAAAAAATCGACACACCACGTCAATATCTTCGTGTCAGGAAGGCAGCGGATGATGGGGGTGCTGCGGATTATGAGCTTCCAGAAAGAACCGAATGATCAGAATCATTTCATGGAAATTTTTAATCGTTATTAAGGGCAAAAAATCAATTCAACAAAATGATTTGGTAGCTTAATGTATAAGATGTAAGCAGCTCTAACCATTAGCATTCTCACCAAATTCAGAAAAACCTGATTTTCATAATAAAAATTAACCCTTTAACTTCACTTAAAGACGAAGTCTTCGTCTGCAGGAACGTCGGTGTTGTGCTGCATCTCCATAGTCGTTCAGAATGAATCCGATCAAACTGGCCTGAAGATGGTATTTAGTGTCGATGCACATTATGGCCCACATTTGGTCTGCAACATGTCTGGAAGCAGGAGGGGACAAATACCTGCAATCTCACTGCAAAACTAGGTCTCAGTTTAGACTTCTAAAAATGTAAGAGTCTGTAACTGATAAAAAAACAACAACAACAACAACAAAAAAACAAAAACAAAAAACAAACAAACCTAAAACTAAATCTGGAAAATATAAATAATCATTTGTGGGCCTTGAACAATATTTTCCTCTGAACAAAATCCCATCTGTAATGTGGTAAGTTGTGATGTGGTAATTCTGAATGGTAGCTCATTAGTTTGAACATCAGCTCCAGTTTTCCACGGCAGCATTTGGTGAGAAGCAGAAAGAAGAGGTTTTGGGTCTGTGGGGGGTTAAACTGTGGAATGGGTGCAGGAAAAACACAGGGAATGTCCAAATATACTTATTTAAATCATTATATAAAAACATGCTCATCCACAAGTATAAAAAATGAGGGAAGTAGTTTACTGCTGTCTTATTATGGAAATATTATTACTGTTGTTATTATTATTACATGTATTATCATTGAAGATTATGATGACATTATTGTAATTATCTTTGTAGATAGTTTGATATTATATAAGTATATTCTGAAATACACGAGGCAGTTAATGGTGTAGCTTAGGGGCTGGGGTTGAATAGGCGCCACCTTCTACTCCCTCTGGACAGACTTTTTTTTACTTTTTTATTTTTCGTGTTATTTTATTTGTCTTTTGTTCAAATAAAACTTTCAAACGAACACTCTGTGGCCATCACCCTGGTTCGTGTTGGTTATCGTGTTGGAAGTCTCCACTCTGTCGTAGTAAGCACCAGCATCCTCCACTTTTTTCAGTTTGACCTGAGGATGTGGAGGATGCTGACCGTAGTTTCCGACAATTTTAGTTCTCCAAAGCATGTGTGTGATAAAGTCAGTGGAGCAAATTGCTCCAACAACGTTAGCTTTTAGCATTTGCAGTTATTGGCTGATTGGTTGTAAAAGGTTGGACATGGACCAAGTAGCTGCTACACCTGCACAGAAACACAACAGAGACTTTCCTACAGCTGTTTTCCTACAGTGGGGGAGAGAAGGATGTTAGCCAAACTGACATCCATCATGAGCAACACCTCTCACCCCCTACATAACACTGTGGGGTCCCTGAGCAGCTCCTTCAGCAGCAGACTGCTACACCCACGGTGTAAGAAAGA
>JBAFSZ010000015.1:2333592-2350377 GCA_036919955.1 Melanotaenia pygmaea
ATCTATCTATCTATCTATCTATCTATCTATCTATCTATCTATCTATCTATCTATCTATCTATCTATCTATCTAAGATAGACAGCAACCTTAAAAGGAGATTAAGATAATATAAAAAAAACAACTGAACTTGTTTTGACTTCTTAGCCAAACACGTTTTAATTAGTTTATTTGGCTGAGGTGTGATCTGCTCGGCTCTCCAAGGACCAGAAATGCTTCAGGAATAGATTGAAAATAATACTAATAACATGAAAATTTAAAAGGCGAGAAAAGCAGCATCATAATAAATAAAAGGGAAATACTGACAAATATATATGTTTTCTTGTTATCGAGATTTTAATAAGAAGCAATAAGAAAAAATGCAATATTGTAAGAAGAGTATAATAAAATAGATAAAAAAGGATGAAAGAGTGAGAGGCTTCGTCACAGTGATTAAAATACAAGAAAAATATAACAAATAAACTGTAAAAAATGTAAAAATGTAAATGGCTGCTTGTCCTTCTCACTACTTTTCAGCCCCTGATCCTCCATCGCTCTCTAGCTCCTCCACTCAGCACGTTACACACCTGAACATTATTATCGTTTCTGGATTGATCAGCTGATGCCATTTGTTCTCTCTCTTCTCCACACATTCTCATCTTTGTTTAGTACCTTTAAAAAAATTAAAATTACAAAGACATGTCAAAAGACTCCTGCACTTTAAAAACAAAAAAATCTGTAGTTGCAAAATATATGATAAATGGAGAGATCCATCCATTTATTTTTCTTCTGTATATCTGAGGTGAGGTCACCAAGGCAACAGGTTCAGGAGGGGCACCTCAACATCCTTTTCCTCAGCGTCACTCTCCAGCTCCAAACTCATGCAACCCCTTTATCCACAATCTCATTATTGTCTTTTCTATTGTTTGTTTATCGTTATGACTTTATAATTTCATATTGCTTATTTTTACACTGTTTCTATGTAGAACATCCAAACTTCATTGTGCCATGCACAGTGGCAATAAAGGTTATTCTGGTTATAAATCTGAAGCTGCCATTTTCTCCTGTTTGCCACCATCCGCTCAGCACAGCGACGCTCGAGTTGACTGACAGGTGTAGGAAGTGAAAAATCTAAAAACAACAGGAAGGACCTTGACAAAACCAATAAGGAAGCAGCTTCAACTCACCTGTTTGCCCCAAGTTAAAGGACTCACATACTCACCCATTAGCTGACGCCCCTCCCCCATGAAACATAGACATTACAGGCAGATATCAACCAAATGCAACCAATTATTAATAAATGTCGACAGACTAATCGATTTTAATGTACTAAATAATTCTGCATCTAATTAATTTATGTTTAAGGGAGGAATGAACAAGCTAGCGCTGAGAGTTGGACTTAACGAGGGCTTCAGCTTTCTGCTCTTCACCAACATACCAGAGCAGCACCTTCATGACTGCTGACCAAGATCCAGTCCATCTGTCCATGTCTCACTTAATCACTCACCAGCTCGATCCTTCCATTTGACGCAAGTACTCATTTCCAACCTGGAGGGGGAACTCTACATTTTTCCGGTTGAGAACTAGGCCTCAGTGTCAGAGGGGTTGACTTTCATCCAAACCTCTTTACACTCAACTGTGAACCAGCAGATCTTGCCCTGAAAACCACATCACCTGCAAGAAGCTGGGATCCAGTCTTGAGATCTGAGTCAGCAGTTCTTCACCAAGGCTACCAGGAAAGGACTGACTCCCTTTCTGGAGCCTTTAAATGTTTGCCAGAACTTATTTAAGGTCAACTAAAAGGCTTTTTTATGTCCTCGCCAAATTCCTGTCATATCCGAGTTTTATTGTCTGCATGCACGGATGCTGCAGCCCTGTGGAAAGTGGATCAAACACCAATCAGATGCATGAATATGAGATTCGAAATCTACCACCTACTGTTAAACACTCAAGGGAAGGAAACATTCCCCTTGAAACTGATAGTATTAACCCATGTGACGAGTCAGATTTCATTAAAACATGTGTCTCTGCCAGCAGTTTGCCAGGATCTGCAATCAGGAGGATTTACTTCATACCTTCTTAGTTCTTTGACTGAAGGTTTGGGAATGATTCTGACTGATCTTCTCTACTAGTTAGGTTTAATCTTCATCAAAGCCTTGGAAGCACTCAAACTATCCTTTAGCCCGTCAGCGCGGACTGAATGCAGCTTTCTGAACATGGACATTCTTTGTTTTTTCTTGCCAGTCTTAAAACTGAATGTGGAATCTTTCCGTTGGATCAGAAAATGATGACTCATCAAAGGTCTTTGTCTTTTAAAATCCTAAACATTTATTTATGAAGTGAAACTCATAAATGTTGGGACTGAGATCTTGCTCCAAGTGGGTCATGTTCTCAAGTTAGGGAAGGGTAGAGCAGGAGATCACCAGATGGATCGCTGTAGTGTTGGCAGTGACGTGGACTCTGCATTGATCTGTCGTGGTAAAGAAGGAGTTGAGCCAAAAAGTGAAGCTCTTGTTTCCAAAAGAACAAGATCATAGACACGAGCTTCCTCCGTAGGGTGGCCGGGCTCTTCCTTCAAGACGGGATGAGAAGCTCAGGTATCCGGGGCAGGATATCACATTAAGAGTAACCAGGTGAGGTGGCTTGGGTGTCTGGTTAGGATGCCTCCGGGACACCTCCCTGGTGAGGTGTTCCTGGTACATCCCACTGGGCAAGTCCTAGTAAAGACCCAGGAAATGCTAGAGGGACTATCACTCTTAGCCTGGGAGAGGGAAGTCTGGGCTTCCATGCTTTAGCTGCTACCACCAAGGATGGATGGATGGAGGGATACAAATCTTGTACCATTGTTATGGAGTTGGACCGTGGACTAGGTTGGAGTCCCAGCTGGCACCTTTTCACTTGTCTTTTTCCTGTCAGCTGATTGGTTGAGTTAGGTGTAAAAATACAAGGCAGGTTAGGGATTAAAAATAAAAAACAGCTTTAATTGGAGTAAAAATAGTTGATCCAGGATTGTTTTTTCACCGCTTACTTTCTGAACCAGTTTCCTTCGAACACCACTGCTGCATGTTTGTTTTTCTTCACTGTCCAATGTTTTCCACCCGAAGAACGATGCCATTTTGATGAAAAGGCCTAAAGATGTACTAAACTGTTCAGCTGAACAACATGGATCAGGCTGTTGTTATGGAAACAGAGCCCTCTTTTCTAACAGGAATCCCTTCAGGCTGCAGTTTCACCCTTAAAAAAAACTCACTTCAATCGTCTCTCGTCTCTTCTGCAATCTGCTGAATTCAGCATGTTTCCACCTACCAACTGTCCACCTTTCTGGTGCTGTCCTTTCTTCTCTTCCTTTCTGCTGTTGCATCTTTACCCTGCACTTCTTAGAGTCTAAACTTTTTCTCCTTCACTCTGACAGCTCTTAATGCATAAAAGATGCTAAACAGCGCTGTCAGGAACGTGCTCATGCACGCCTGGGGAAACAAAGTAAAAAGCGCTCCACAGAAGTGCCACTGGATGCTTTTTCTACTGCAACTCTATTCTTTTATGTTTTTTTACGTATGACATTCTGATTCAACAAGCACTGCTGTCCGTTTCCCGAATAAAAAAATAAAATAAAATAAATTAAACCTCTTCAAAGCTGAATAAAAACATAATGCATTCATACTGCGCAGTGTGTGGGCTGAATCCACAGCAGTATCTGATTAAAGCTTTTCCTTTTCATCCTGCACCGTACCTGAAGGTGAAAGTGAGCAGAACAAGGACTGTGCTTTTTTTAGTAATGTATTCAGGAAGCCAATAAGAATTCCCACTGGTTAGGATGTCATAATTGGTACGATTATTGCCAGAAAATAATTATTATTGTATTACTTTCACAACACTATAAATGTGTAAAATCACATCACTGCTCCTTATAAGTAGTTAAATCTTGTTTATTTCTGTCTTCTGATGTCAACATAATACAGCAACAAAATAAAGCCACCAAAAAGTGGTATTTCAACAGAATTCCATCTGCTGTGTAACAATAAATAAATCCTACATTTCTCTCACAGAAAAAAATGAATAAAAAAAGGTTACAGGAGCTCTACCTGGACTTGGGAGGCTACTTTCTGTTAACTACATTATAGAGATGTTTTTGCAACCAATTGGCAAAGCAGCCAAGAGCCAGAGCATGAGAAGAGTTGATCTCCCATCCAGCCATGATCGCTGGCATGAAATCTTTGCCAGGGGGCCTTTAAATGTGACATAACGAGCAGGCTTGTTTATAGTCGTATGCATGAATGCGTCTGTGCTGACTTTTGCCCAGGCAGAGTGAAGATTTGGGTATTCAACCAAGCCAGATGGACGTGCGTGCAGTACAACAATAAGCTAACAGGCTTCAGAGTCGAAGTTACATGAAGCTCTAATCACGAAAGGCTAAAAGCTAACTCAAGCGGGGACTGGGGGAAAAACAATCACAAACCAGGTGAAACACGGAAAGGATAGCAGCAGAAAACTAACATGAAGGCATGTGTTTGCCTTAATAATTCCAGGGTAATCAGGAGGGATACAGTAGAAATCCTGAAACTCTGCTAACACACTGGCTGTATGAAGGTGGTTAGATGAATATTCATACAGATAGGGATGTACAGTGTAATGTTGCTGTTGGGAGCAGAAACAGCTCTTCCATTGCACTGTTGTTGTCTGTTGGCTGCTGTCACAAACCCGTTGACATATCTTCCCTCTTGAAATTTTATTTCCGTATCGGTAACAGGGAGGGGTCCAGCAGATATACTGTTCTGGGTGTTTTGATCCATCTCCATCTCTATTTGAGGTCAAACAAACACCAGGTTTCCAAGGTTTTAATTCAGTGTGTCTCTATTCTGTCCCCTGCATGTTGTACATGTTTTCCTTCTCCAACACACCTGATTCAGGATAACTGGGCTCATCAAGTTGTTTGCCAGCCTGGTAATGAGGCATTCCTTTCAGCCAGGTGTGTTAAAGTGTGGAAACTTCTAGCGCAGGGGTACTAGGGGCCGTTTCACTTTTTAGCCCATGTTCCTACCGAGCGTGTCCTGGTTCGTGGAGTCTGTCAGACTCCTGGATCACTCACCACTGAGTATGACTTTTTTAAAGATTTAAAGGTTGGAAAGTGTTTGTGCTTTTACCGGCTACTTCTTTATTTATATACACTAATTGTTTGTATTTTGAAGAGACTTCAGAATCCCAGCTGATCAGCAGCAGAATATGTTGTGCAGCCATCCTGCTTGAAATGATGGTTTACAGTTGAGAAAATAGTGACAAATAACTGTTTATGCAAAATGGATGCCGCCTATAATCCATTTTATACATAGTTTGCTCAAACTACTAATATTTTTGGGGTTTAAGCTGTAACAAATATCTACATGTAAGAAATTTACTCTACTCTTTCCTTCCAACAAATAACTCCTTCCTCCTCCAAACTGAGCGCGCTCTAACCTGAATGCTCATCAGTATTTCATACAACAGAAAATCCCTCTTAGGTAATAACAACAAAAGATACTGAATGACAAAAACAGTTTGGATCTTTTCATCCCATAAAAAAGCATTTTCAGGTCAGTGTAACAGAGAAAATGTATTAATAGTTTAAAGTTGTCACAGCGTAATCAAAGCTAAGTCCATAGTATGTTACTGAACCACAGTGGACTTCCATGACTTAATTAACCCCGTGTTCTCTGTATCATTTTTCATTAAGTGCTTGCTGGTGGAAAACAAGTGAATTTGCTTGATGCCATTATACGGTAGCTCTGGGAAGTGAAACAAATCTCAAAACCCAATTGACTCATACAAGAATATTAAATCTATTCTAAAAACCTTTAATGGAAGCTCTGAAGTCAGTGTCTGAATAGGACTGATATAATATGACATATTTATTTTTAATCGTCCTACAATATCAGATCAGAAATAGGAACCTGGAAGGCAGAGAGCGGTCGCTGAATGCAGGACAGCTTTTACCAGATTGGGGAATTGTGCACAAAAGGACCAACAGAAAGTGGCAGACATCAATAAATAAACATCTTTAATCCATCCATCCATTAGCAACACCTGCATATCCTTTAAGAGCACCATGGGGACGAAGGCCAACCCCAGCCGACACTGAGAAGCAGGCTGACAGTTATTAGTAGGGGTGTACCAATAACACATCTTTTCAAACTCAGAACAAGTACTTACATTTCAGTACTTGCAAATACTAATACGAGTACCAATGAATACCATTACAGTTCACGTTTACTGGTAAGGAGTGTGAACGGCTAAGTGGGAAATTGTGTGATATATCAGATGGGTCATCCTGCAGCAGCCTCTAAGTCAGTGGTTCCCAACCTGTTTCCCCCTTTGAGCATAAAGCCATGGCCCCCTGCCCCACCCCCTTCTGAAACCTCCATTCACATGAACGCATCTATGGGCTCAAAGTATTGATCAGGAACAAATACTGTGATTTCTATCCACACGTTTACTGACATTTGCACTGATTTCTCTCTGATTCTATTTTTATTCATATTTTTCCTGTATTTCTTTGTATCTTGTAAAGTAGATTTTATGTAGGTACATGTTTTTTATTGCTGATTATTCTCATGTATTGTGAGTTTTTTTGTTTTACTAAAATGTAAAGTTGTTTTATACGGAAGATAATTGTTGCTGATTTTACTGTCAAATCAGTAAGACGTGGTTACAATAAAAACACCAGCCAAAAGAAACTATGATCAATATTTCAGAATAGTTCCCACCAGCAGAGCACATACTGGTGAGGTTTGTTATTTGATTTTTTCTGATCTAAATCTTACCTCATATTTACTACCAGAGACTATTTCCCTGATAAAATGAGTAACCTCTGAATGAATTCTAAAATAAAAAGAAAAACAAGCCAGTCAATAACAAACTGGTCTGTATATATCCCCACACAAACTCCTGGCTTCATATTTATGAGCAAATGTCAGCAAACAACCAGGCAGCAACACCAGCTGACAAAACACCCATGATTCCACCTACATTTGAATCCATGGAGCGCACACACCACCACACAGCAGAGATTGTGCTGACTCATGTTTGGGTCAAGTGTGTCTGTGTACACATGACCCTAACATGAGTCAGCACAATCTCCGCTTGGTGAAGATGGTGACTGACCAGCAATGCATCACACTGTAGCTGGTTCGATGGAAAAACATCTTACCTTATGATAACATACATGACCAGGAAGTTTCCCACGAGGCCAATGACACAGACGATCATGTAGACGACCACGATGGTGACCTTCACACTTGTTGGCAGTAAAGTATCCGTCTCGTTGTAGGGGCCGCTAAAGTTGTTGTGGAAAAGGGATTCGTTGAAGAGCTGCAGCTCAGCCAGCAGGTAGTCGTCCGGCAAATCCATCTCTGACCCCAGTGACAGCGAGTTTTCCAACCTGAGGGAAAACAAAGAAAGAGAATCCATGATGTTGCATATCTCACCACTAATGTCCCCCGAGAAGTGTTTTGGTATTAATATTAACTCAACATAAACTTATTTAAAAAAATCATCAGCACTAAAAAATCCCACAGCCATTGAACTGACGCAACACCTGCTATGCTTTCTGGAAACAAGATGGTAAGTTAAAAATGTTCCAGCCACAAATTTTAGTACAACTTCATAAATAAAGTAACTTGATCACAGTCTCAGGTGCACAAGCACCTTCTTCTCTTACTTTTTCAGTTTAAAAACACTGAGTTTGACACGTCAGCACTGATTTAAACTCATTAAATCAATAAAAACAGTAACTCGGGCTGTTATTCTTTATTAATTTGCTGCTGACCAGAAAGTCCTACCTCAACTGTCACGTGCAGGCTGACCAAAAAGAGGTTGTAAAAGCCCTCAATGTCATCTGACTCTCTAGAGAATCTCTCATTCCACATACAAACTGCATCTCCACCATCTAGTCACCATGGAAAGCTCACAAAGGCCGCAGAGCAGAACAAGGACGCCATAAAGTCTGCCCTTGATGAGATAACCGTCTACCAGAAGTGGGTTGGAGTCTGTCTGCAAGACATGGGACTCGATGAATAAGGAGCTGAAGATATTTTTCAGTGTTTATTTTGTAATAAGCTCATGGGTAATTAAAACTTACCTTATGGAATTTTAAAATGATTGTAGTGTGGGTGGATCTGATTCTGCTCGCAAATGCACCTTCCACCTCAAACATCAGCTAATGTCACGAGTACAATCTAATTCTATGGGAAATAAGGTTCTTCTACTGCAACACTCACATGCGAGCTGCAGCAATAATACATAAAAAGGATGCCGTGAACCCACCGCCCTCTTTCTCTCTGCGCAATCATGAATATTCATCAAATCAAAACAGCGAAGTAACTCTGCTGTGTTGCTGAATTTCCCCAGAGTTACTGCCGGGCTTAATATACATATTATATATGATCTAAAATCTCTGCATTTTCTCGTTTCTTTAATTTCTTTTCCCGGTTTTTTTCCACCCCTCCTCTCTTTTGACATCCCAACTCTCTTCATTCTTACTAAGTGTTTTGTTTTCCAAGTTCAGCCTCCACTGCAGCAACAGAGTGTGCATGTTTCTGAGTGTGTTCTGACTGCTTGAGCTTTGATGAATAGGGGGATTAAACCAAGCCTTATGTGTGTGTCCATGTAAGGCTGCAATGCCAAGCTGGGTGGGCTACTGTATACCATCCTAGCTTGTGTAAGAGGACAAAGAGGCACTAATTGCACATTTTATCATCATCACCACAAGCCACAATACATGGTGAGTGTTGGAAAGAAGAACTAGAGAAGATGTTTTGATCCTTCATATAATGTTGGTTATCATACTACCATTCAAATACAAAAGCTTTATTATGATCATAATTCCTGGGGGGATCTGGGCATATTTCTGTTAGATATGGCCTGTTAGTATCAAAACATGCAATAGGAAGCAGAAAGAATGCAAAACAATTAAGCCCAAAGTTAAGTGTTAGTGGCAATTTATTCATGTTCACCTCAGATGTTTTATTTTAATGACAAGTTTTTTTTGTTTTGTTTTTTTCTCATATTCAGCCATGTAGGGTTTCTATCTAATATAACTGTGATAGTGGATGGGGTGGACAAGGATAATATCACTGCAGAGGAGTTTCACACTGCAAGTTTAGTCGCAGAGATCATGTTTCTCCACTTTTAGCTTCTCTGCATTGGCTCCCTGTTTAATCCAGAAAAGAATATAAAAAAAAACTCTCCACATACACACTTCTTAGTGACCAAGCTCTATTGGATCTTTAACATATCAGACTTCCAGATTTTCACAACAGCGCACTTCACTCTCAGACAACAGGTGTACTTGTGGTTCTGGTTCTAAAAGCAGAATGGGAGCTTTAACATTTAGCTATCGGACCCCCCTCTGTGGAACCAGCTCCCAGATTACCGTCAGGAAGCAGACACCCTCTCTGCCTTTAAGATCAGGCTTCTAACCTTCCTTCCTGATAAATCTTAGAGTAGGTCTGGCTTGGTGACCCTTATCCATCCCTTTAGTTCTGCTGCTATAGACTAAGGCTGATGGGGCGTCCCATGATGCACTGGGCTCCTCTCTGCTCCCTTTCTTATCCGTGTAGAAATACATGGCATTGTTGTTTTCATTATTTGTGTTTCTCGTCTTCTTTCTCAGCAGGTATCCTTGACTTAGAGGTATGCTGCTTGTTGTGCCCTCTATCCTGTCCTCTCCCATCCCAACCAGTTGAAGCAGATGGCTGCCCTTCTTGGTTCTGCTGGAAGTTTTCTTCTTGTTAAAATAGGAGTTTCACAGCTTCCCAAACCCAAACTGGGAGCTGGTTCCACAGAGCGAGGTCTAATAACAGAAGGTTCTGCCTTCCCTGGTAGCCCCACTGATTTACAGTAACATCATTATAAACTGGATTAATGTAGATCATATAATATATGTTTTAACTGAATTATAACTGGATTACAATGAATTGGACTGTCAATTACCGTGCCTTGAGATGGCTTTGTTGTGAACTAATGTACAAATAAAGCTGAACGGAATTTAATTTTAACCAAATCAATGCTTAGCATCACATTTCAGTGCAATGACTTGATTTTAAGAAGCACAACATTTTAAGTCAAACCCCTACCTTTAAAGAAGCCTTACATAGTATCCAGATGCCTAAACCTAACCAAGTAATTCTAGTATTGTATAGACTGTAAAATATATCTCCAAATAAAAATGCTGAAACTTTATATATTGTGGAAGATTTCTCTTTGTATTCCAAGGATTTCTGTCAAAACAAGGTGCAACGAGATGAAAACAGTCTTAAAGGGGTCTAAAGGGGTCCAGTAACACATTTATCATAAAGAAAAACTTCTTTTCAAAAACGCATACTGATCCCATGAGACAAAACATGTTGGGCAAGCCATGCTGTCGTGTGTTGTTTTGTTTGTTATCTACTTGTAGACTGAGATTTGTTGCACCCACATTCTCTAACACTCACAACTGAGGAATGGCCCTTAACGACTGCCATGGTGGTCCATTTTTAGCGATGCTATCAGCGGACTGGGATACGCCCAAAAGGATAAACGTGTTTCAAACCCACTTGTAACGTTGCAGGTTGCGTAGCTTCTGTTTTGTTCATGTATGATGACATATGAGCAGTACAACCAGGCTTTGTAAGGTTGATGTGTATATTGACTACAAGTCAAAGTTTGAGCACACTTTCACATTAAATCTCATGGGAAACGGTGCCCAAATATTTCACTGGTAATGTATCATGAATAGGGGTGTCAAATTACCGTGTTAATTGCGATTAAATTAATTACAGTCGTATTTAGCGCGTTATGTTTTTTAATCGTGTTAATCTATTTTTTATCTCTAATTTCACTGTTACTGTATGTGAGTTTGTTTTTTTTAAATGATAAGGGGGACAAAAACAGAAGTCAGTCACACCTTAAAGTGGACTTGATTGGCTGTTATTGTGTTTAGGCTTATCTAGCAAAATGTTGATAGGCTCTCGTCGTAGGTGGGAGGACATGGTCAGGAGCATAGGTCAGCAGTCGTTAGTGGGAGACGTGAAAATGGAGGAGCATGTAGGGGTTGTTGGTCCAATGAATGGGAAATTTACTTTTCAAAAACGTTCTGACGGCACCATTGATAAAGGTAGAGTGATATGCCTTCTTTGTAAGGAGTTTGCTAACCACCGAAGCAGCTCAAGTTTAGCCTACCACATTAACACAAAGCACCCTGTCACAAGTGCAGCCACAGCTAACGTTAGCAGCAAAGATGTTAGCAAGTTAGTAAGCCATAGCAAAGCTTTTCGCCAAACAAACTCGAGGAGAACACCCCGCGTATGAGCAAGTCTGCGACCGACAAGCTGACGAATGTGATTGCCAAGTGGACAGCGATGAACTGCAGGCAGATAAACATAGTGGAAGACGAGGGGTTAACAGAGGCGTTGCAAACTGCATCCAATGACCCATCATACGAGCCACTTTGCAGGACTACAGTAATGACCAAAATCATCAAGATGTACGACGGTGAAAAGAAAAACAAACTTGAGATTTCAGCGCAGGATTCGCCCAACTATGTTGCTATAACTGGAGATCACTGGACGTCAGCTGGAAACCACGGCTATTTGGGGGTGACCGCACACTTTATTGATGGTGAGTGGAGCCTCAACTCAAATGTGTGCTTACCGTCATGAAAACAGAAGCCAGGCACTTTGCTGATAAATGCGCCGAACAGTTTATCAAGGTGGGAAATGACTGGGGAACTGAAAACAAGATATCCACCATCAGTACAGACATGCTGGCTGCTTTGAGAGACCTTCCATATAAACACATCGCCTGCAATGCTCACATTCTCCAGAGGACCATCACGGTCTGCTTCGATAGCAGTGGGTTTGCCGGTGTACTAGTAAAGTGCCGCAAGATGGTTGGCCATTTTAAACAAAGCCCTGCGAGAACCATAGAACTTAACCAGCAACAAGTTGCACTTGGAAAAAAGAGGGAGCAGCTTATACAAGATGTACCGACCAGGTGGAATTCGACACTGGCAATGGTCTCACGTCTGCTACACAACAGAGAGGCTGTCCAGGCGACATTGGAACAACAGAACAATCACAGATTGGTCATGCCAACCGAAGCTGATGGGGGAACTGCAGAGGCTGGAGGTCCTGCTTGAACCATGCAGGTAAGCCCAAATAAACACCTGTCCATTTTAATTCTGTAAACAACGATCAAATCTGTAATACAAACATGAATGAACAATAGGTAGTTACTTTTAAGGACAATTAAATTGGAAATCAGTTACACTTAAAATACCTAGCTAAGTTTATTTTGCAAAATGATCCACTTATGCAGGTACTGTATGTGACTGAGCTGCTGGGTGGTGAGGCCTACGTCTCTTGCTCTGTAGTGCTGCCTGCTTTTCGCCATCTGGACTGTGTCATGGACATCACTGATGACGATTCAGCCTACGTGGTAAAGTTCAAGAACGCCTTCCAGAGGGAACTGATGCAAACGAGACATGATACATGGTGGCCACAGCACTGGATCCACACTTTAAGGATTTGAAATGTCTTCCAAGAGAAAAGAGGGAACATGTGAAGACCATAAGGATAAGCTGGACTAATGAGTCCAATTTATCAAATCAACCTTTATTTACAAAGCACTTTTCACACATGAGAAATGCAACATAAAGTGCTTTACAAAATAAAAATGAAAAAAATAAAACAGCCTGCTGTACATAGTATTCATTCTTGTATCCATTCATCCATCCATCCAGGTGTGGACCAGTCTGGAGAGCATGCTCCAAGCAGCAGAGCCCAGAAGAGCAGCGACTCTCCAGCCCCCACAGAGGATGATGAACCAGCTCAGAAGAAGAGGAGGAGCGTTCTCCTGCTGGGGTCTGACTCGGGTTCAGAAGAAGATGGAAAGGAGTCTGGAGAGCTGCAGCGCTACAGAGCAGAGCCCAGCACCAGTACTGATGACTGTCCCCTGCAGTGGTGGTATGCTCACTCAGGAGCCTATGAAAGGCTGTCAGTCCAGGCGAGCAAGTACCTGGCCTCCCCGGCAACATCTGGACCTTGTGAGAGACTGTTCAGCCTTGCAGGCCACGTAGTGCAAAAGAAAAGGGCGGCCTGCTCCCAAAACATGTGACCAAGCTAGTCTGTCTCAGCGACTGGCGGAAGAAGAAAGAAGAGGAAGAGGCCAGCATGGCTGCTTTGTCTTCTGTAGCAACTAGAACTGACGGCTTGATGATATTTCATCACTTTAATTTGGGATGATGAACAATGTTATTTTTGATGTGCTAACTTACAGCACTGTGATTAATGGGTCTTTAATTTTTATCTGAAGCTGAAGGAAAGAAAAAAAACAGTGTTCGATACTTGTAAAGCTCAGAAAGTGTTCTTGTTTTTTAAAGTGTTAACTAACACACTTCATATGGACCTGATGTTTTGTTTTTTGGAGACTGACAAAACAGTAATATGGTTGAAACTAAAGGTTGCAGGCAGCAGGCAGGTGAGATTAAAAAAAGAGATTAATTAGATTAATTAATTACAGATAATAATTAATTAATCTCTCATTTTTTTATCTATTGACAGCACTAATCATAAATACTGGTCATAAAATAATTGGCACCCACCACCAGTGTACCCATGGGTTTTTGACTGTCACTCAGATGAAACGGATCCAACAACCTATGAAGTTCTGCACCATGATTCAATTTAAGTCAGGTGTGTTGGAGCAGGGAAACATCGAAAACCTGCAGGACTGCGGCCCTCATTGGACTGAATTAAGAAGCCCCGGTCTAAACCCATGAATTTGTATTGATTGGTTATGCTTAAATTGTTTGTAAGAATAAGTTATTTGTCATTGAGCCTCAGCTCTAATGGACTGGTAACCAGACCAGAGTGTACCCCCCCCCAATTACATCTGGGATAAAATCCATCCCACTGCAACCCTGAGCAGGATTACACCGGCAAAGAGGATGGATAAATGGAAATTAATCTGCTTTCTAACAATAGTCCGTCCACATAACTGAAAGGCTTGTTCAGGTTGTTCATTACTAGAGTGTCTTCCAGTTACACTAGAAGACCACGTACATTGACTGCTGCGTAGTCATTTGACTTAAAGCTGAAGGATCCCAAGACAGATCGAGTAAAACTCAAACTAAACCAGGAAACAAAAGGAATGTTTGTGAAGAAACAACTTCTCCAGAGTGTTCTTAAACTCAGGTCTAATGATCCAAAGCCCCACTTAATCCCCCACCATCCTACTCACCTCCCTCTGTGTGTTTTCCTGGTGTTTCCTAAGCATTGTACCATGGATGGCAGAGGCTAGCTTGTTCATACAAGACGCCTGCGGATTATAAAAACTAGAGGTATTTAATGACCTTGGATAAGAAGAGCTGAGCCTGGCTGGCAACGCATTTCAGCAACCAGAATAAAGCCAGAGACCGTGAAGTCACCTGTCTTTGTTTTTATGTTAGCTGTTTAATGGCTGATTGGATGAACAAGATTCTTCCAACAGATGATTGATGAGAATACACCAAGCAGCCACAACATCCAAACTACTGACAGGTGAAAGAACACACCTCATTTTGTTCAAATGCAGCCAAAACAATGAATATAATGTGAAAATTTTCAAGAGAACGATGGAGTGACTGTTAGACTAACAGTCTACAAACGTTATCAGCTAACTGGGATTGCAGGTACTCTGCACAAAAGATTGGTTTTGCTAACTACCTCAGAGGAAGCATCTAATACAAACAGTTGTTAATAAGTCCATACAGTTCAGGTAAACTGTGGAGGAAGTTACAGTCTCTGCTTAGTTTCAACCTGCCAGCTTGTTCACAGAAGCCTGCAGCAAAGGCTAACAGTAACAAATCTGCTTCCTGTTACGTGTCTTCATCTCTCATATGGTAATTATCCCAAACTAGCCTTGTTCACTACAAAAATCTCCTATTGCTGATTGATCCTGACGATGCATGTCTCACAGCAGCATCTGGAGGAACCGTTAGCCCATTAATCATCCAGTAGCCAGAACAAGGCAGAATCAGTTAGAATTACTTCCATATAGCACCGGACCACTGGGCAAATCTGGCAGAGATCATGGCATCACTCTTAAAATTGAAAAAATGAACTGGAAGATAAGAAAAAGTCTCAAGTTTGCTCCAGTAGACAATCAGAACTGAATCCCTGCTGGTTAACTACACAAACATTTGTCAACTCAGAAAGTATATAAACAGATTTAAAATAAAGTTTAATATACATCAAAAATATTATCTAAATGAACCAGAGTGTTAACTTCCATTAAAACTACAGGTTGCCTCACTGCAAGTTACCCAGGACGCATGGATGATAATGAGATAAATATAGTACACAACTTTTCTTATGTATAGTTTTGTTTTAAAGCTTTTTCTCCTCCAACAATACAACCATCCTTTCCGTAATTCTAGAGCTCCACGGCTCCCTAGGATTCAGCGTGAGTGGTTATTTGTCTCCTCAAAAATGAAATTAACCAGATTTTCATCCTCCGTTTGGAGGCAGTAAATACGTTGAAAAACGGAAACTTTTCCAGGTGATGAGCTGTAGCCGTGGGTTGGATCTAAAGCAAAGGTCCCCAACCCTGGTCCTCAAGGCCCACTATCCTGCAGGTCTTAGATGTCTCCCTGCTGCAACACACCTGATTTTTTACATGTTTTAATACCGTTTACTGGAGAAAAACCTGAAAGTGTTGATGGAAACAGCAGCCAGGTGCCCCTAAAATGGTGGGGAAAGCCATGGTGACGTCATTGGTGCACTCTATATCAACAGTCTTATAACAGCAGGTAAGTCATGACATTTTAAAAGTAACCACACAGCGATGTACATTTTTATAAAATCCCTGGATTCTTTTTTTTTTTTTTTTTATCCATACTGTACCAGCTGAAAGTTTGGACACACTTTCCCACTAAATCCAGTGGGAAACTGTTTCCAAACGTCTGACTGGTATTGTAAATAAAACTAAGGCTTTAAATTGATGCTTGTTGGAAAAAAAGCTCTAAAATTTCCAGATGTGAGTCAGTTTGAAAAGGCACAAATAATATTCAGAGAAAGAAATATTTCACTTCCCTGCAATACAAAGAATTTGGTTCCAGAAAGTGAAGAAGGGGAATTATGTTAGAGGGAAAGTTTGTTTAAGGACAGGTCAGGTTTAAGGTCAGGACATCTTTATGTGTTTGAATATCAGGGTAAAATAATGAAAGAGTTTAATAGCAACAAAAAGCAAAAGAAAGTACAAAAAGCAAATATTAAATAAATATAAACTTGAACAACAGGCTGACAACAGTGTTAAAAGCTGAGAATGTTGGGGTGTTTTGTTTGGTCCTGTTTTCTGTCTGTTACTGTAAATGATCTATTTAGAAATAAACTATATGAGTTGTGTGTTACAGGAATGAAGTAGGGACACTCAAGTTTATACGTCTGTCCACTTCTTTGCAGTCATGTGAGGGGAAGGAAAGGTAAAGGTGTAAATATTGTAAAAGTAAATATCAAAATATGTTTAAAATAAACTATGTTTGCTTTACTTTTTATTCTTTTTTTGGATTAAAATAGGCCCATCTCATTTCTTTTGTCTTTGGATGAGTTACACAAAGGATTCAGTGGTTTGTTGAACTATGGAAGCAGATATAAACTACCTCAAAACAAAACTCTTTGGGGATCTTGATGTGTCAGAAAAAAAAAATGCAGCTATTATCTTGTTTAATGGAGATTTGATGATTCTCGCTGTCTGAGCAGGTGTTTGGAGTAAACACCCCTTTAACCTCCACCATATACATATACATACACACATATATA
>JBAFSZ010000015.1:2350448-2361158 GCA_036919955.1 Melanotaenia pygmaea
CCATGCAACTGGTCACTTAAACACGCGCAACACTAAGAAACCTGGTTTTTCCCGAATCAAAACACACAAACACGCAGATTAAACATCAAGCAAACATCAGTATTATGACAACATCCCAACGTAAACACAGTGACACATAACAGACAGGATTTTTTTCCCTTCTTAACGCCATGCACGCGCCGTTGTGGTCCAGGACATAACCAAAATATGTCTCTGCTTGTGAGTGCGTGTGGAAAACATATAGTTGCTTTGTTGCAGCAGGCTGCGCAAAAATCCTACCTTCTCTGTGCCAAGAGACGTGGAGCGAGACGCGGACCACCCCAAGGACACAGCCCCGAGAAGTTGCTTCTGTCCGCGTTACTCTGCACTCTCCGGGATCCTGGCCGCGCTCTCTCGTGCTTTGACTTCGTTTCCCTCCGCTGTCATCACCTGGTCTAGCAGCCAAACCAGACACTCAGGCAAGCGATCCGAGCAAATGGCACGCGACGAGAAACACCTTCACCTCCAGTCAGCTGGCAGAAAGGCAGAAAGGGAGGGAGGGCGGGTTCTGCCGGGCTGAAGAAGATGCAGAGAGGCGCTGCGTCTCTCTCTCTCTCTCTCGCTCTCTCTCTCTCTCTCTCTCTCTCTCTCTCTCTCTAGGGGTTTGCTCCCCCCTCACCACAACCCACCCGATCTGTCCACAAACATCCTGTGTTGTATGAGTCGTCTGTGCACCCTGAAAGTCTGCCGGTGTACCTAAACAGTTTTGGGAGTCTGTGTTTTGACTTCATGGGGTGATAGAGCTAAAACTGCAGAGCATGTGAGGAGAAACACGTGGTCACGTGATTAGAGGATGGCAACCTGTGGCTATTAACCCCGTTACACTCACCAAACAGCAAGGCAAGGCAGCTTTAACTTGAGGGCAAACATCAGTGAAGTCGTGGCTGGGCTGTGGGTAATGATTAAATAAGCCGTGGACAGATCAAACAGTGGGTGAGGACAATGCTGTGATTTAAGGTTTTACTGAATATCAGTGGAAAGATGGAAACAAACAGCCATAACTCTGGTGATGCTCATGTATTTGTAGCATGAATTATGTGTTTACAGGTTTTCTGTCTTGTACAAAATATATCATCACTGTACCTTTCTCTGGTGTTAAGTATCGCGTTTAAAGGGGTAGTCCACCATAAAATATGTTTTTAAGTTGTAACATAAGCCCTGTTTCCACCGACGGGTGTGGGCGGGTCGGGACACATTTGTGTGTGTGTGTTTCCACACATGGGAAGGGTACTCAACCCGACCCGTTGGGACCGTTCTGTTGGGGTACCAATCTATCAACCTGACATGTGATGTATAATGTAAAGTGCTTTGGGAATCATTCCAGGTACAGAAAAGTGCTTTATTAATAAAGACCATTTACCATTTTTTAGTATTTGCATAAGGGGGTCCCCAAGAAAAATAGGTTGAGAACCATTGATGCCTGTACATCGACACAAGAACCTATTTAAATCACAACCCTGATACACCCTGAAACCAAGATCCCATGATCTAGGAAAACAAGCAAGAACCTCTAGTTAAAGAAATTTTGCAAAAAAAAATGTAGGGATTTGGCCGGCGTGCCACACACTTCAACAACTGATGAGTGTGTTCAAGAGAAATGTATAAGGTGAGAACAACCTTGCTCATATAGAGAGGGGTTGGGATAACATATAAAGGAAAAAAAAAACTTTTAAAGGTAGCTCCCTTCTCTTGTGTTTGCGAATAGTATGGAAAGACAATGATAGTGGGAATTTCTCTAGCATTCTCTGATAGACACCTACTAGGATGAAGAGATGAGGCGGGGTGGTTAATCACTGTTTTTCAATGCTGTAGGGCCGAACAAGAGCAAGGGTAGGATTAGGTAAGAGAGAGTCTGTGTACATTTTATGAAAAGCCATTTAAAAGCAATATTTTGACTGTCATTTATGTCTTAAATGTGAGTCATGAATCTTAGTCACCCAGTAGAGAAAAACTAAAGTGATGCAGAAAAACTAGTTCATGCTTTTGTTTTTTTCAGAGTGAACTGCTGCAAGTCCTTATTATTGTTCTGTCCCAAATTTGCCCTTGAAAGGCTCTAGTTGATCCAAAATGCTGCAGCGAGGGTTCTGATGACAACTAGCAGAAGAGATCTAGCTTCTCTTCATTGGCTCTTAAATCTGGGGTAGAATTTAAAATTCTTCTCTTATATAAAGCTCTCCATGACCAGGCTCCATTGTATACTGCTAAAAAATAAATGGAGCACTACAATAACACATCCTAGATCCGAATGAATGAAAAATTCTTAATAAACACTTTGTTCCTTACATAGTTGAATGTGCCGACAACAAAATTACACAAAAATTATCAATGGAAATTAAATGTATTAACCCACGGAGGTCTGGATTTGGAGTAAACTCAAAATAAAGTGGAAAAACAACTACAGGCTGATTCAACTTTGACGTAATGTCCTTAAAACAAGTCAAAATGAGGCTCAGTAGTGTGTGTGGCCTCCATGTGCCTGTAGGACCTCTCTAGAATGCCTGGGCATGCTCCTGATAAGGTGGCAGATGGTCTCCTGAGGGATCTCCTCCCAGACCTGGACTAAAGCATCCGCCATCTCCCGGACAGTCTGTGGTACAATGTGGTGTGTTGGATGGAGACATCATGTCCCAGATGTGTTCAGCTGGATTCAGGTCTGGGGAACGGGCGGCCAGTCCACAGCATCTATGCCTTTGTCTTGCAGGAACTGCTGACACACTCCCGCCACATGAGGTCTAGCATTGTCTTGCATTAGGAGGAACCCAGGACCAACCACACCAGCATATGGTCTCACAAAGGGTCTGAGGATCTCCTCTCGGTACCTAATGGCAGTCAGGCTACTTCTGGCGAGCACATGGAGGACTGTGTGGTTCCCCCAAAGAAATGCCACCCCCCACCATTACTGACCCACTGGCAAACCGGTCATGCTGGAGGACGTTCAGGCAGCAGAATGTTCTCCACGGCGTCTCCAGACTGTCACGACTGTCTCATGTGCTCAGTGTGAACCTGCTTCCATCTGTGAAGAACACAGGGCGCCAGTGGCCAAGCTACCAATCTTGGTGTTTTCTCTGGTAAAAGCCAAACGTCCTGCACGGTGTCGGGCTGTAAACACAACCCCCACCTGTGGACGTCGGTCCTCATATCATGGAGTCTGTTTCTGAATGTTTGAGCTACACATGCACATATGTGTCCTGCTGGAGGTCATGTTGCAGGACTCTGGCAGTGCTCCTCCTGCTCCTCCTTGTACAAAGGTGGAGGTAGCGTCCTCAGCAGGTCTTCCTGGCTAAAAGTTGGACAATTTTTTGTGAGTTACAGTAATGGCAGCTGTACAGAAGCAGTGAGCGGCTGGGCTTGTGTGTTTGTTTTTAACACATTTTTTAATATATAAGAATTGTAAAAATAAGATATATTAAGTATGTTCATTAATAAATTATATTGTATTTTACTGAGTGTGTTTGTGGTCTACTGGGAGAATGAAGGAGCTCTGCAGGGTTGTCACTGTTGATTAGTTTACTTCTTGAAATGTTTGTGTCTTAGATATTATTTGTCTGTAAGTAAATATTTTGTCATAAATGACTAATTTCCTTTTTTAAAGTACTTTTAAATTTTGTAATTACCTTGTGTGTACATTTTATATTACCATGCTAGCTTATTATCTATCTGCATGTGCCTTGTGGACAAACTGGTGTGTAGCTTTTACCATATAGTGGTTTTCCATAGAAATTAAACACAGTAACTTATCCACATGCTAATGCATATTTTTATTTCTCTTTTGTGTTGCAGTTTTACAACTGAAAACAGGTTCTCAATAAAGTTGACAGGAAAGACTAAGCTCTGTGGATTGTCAAGGTCCAACTCTAGCCTTTTCATTTTATATTTATTTTCCCCTCTGCCAGCTTTATTTGTTTTTGTAAATGCATTTACTACACCGCCTATTCCCATTCATGGTCGTGGGAGAGCTGGTGTCGATCCTAGCAGTTTCGAGGCGAGAGGCAGGGTACACCCTGGATAGGTTGCCAGTCCATCTCAGGACCAACACAGAGAGACAAACAACCACTCACACCTAGGGAGAATGTTTTTTTTTTTTTTTTTTTTTTATTTATTTATTTAGGACAATGCATATTAATAAACATATGAGCAAAAGCTTCACAGTAAATATGCCAGAATTAGCCACAAAGCTAAATTGCATCTGTTGTCCTAAGGCAGGCACATTGAACAAACATTGACAAACATCTCATATTTACAATAATTACAATAAACATTAAACACAGTGTTAGTAATAAAGGTAAATAGAATGTTAGTTACATATGATTACAATTCTGCAAATTTTTCCCAAAGACATGTTTTTATTGATAACAGACTTCTGGACTGCTTATACCAGATCCTTGCTAAAGCAACAGGACAGTTTTTGTATCACGGTAAATTTCAATTGCAATTGGCTAATAATAAGTGTAACTAAATCAACAGATCATACTCTAGCCTTGAATGGTTTACATCATTCAATTCTACTAGCTTTTAAATGGTGTATAACGTGTAGGTATTTGGAAGAGAGACTGAGTAAGATACATATTTATTTATCATGTCCAGCCCATGGGATGTTTGCTCCAACAGGTTATACGCTTTTTTTGAGCTTCAGGCACCCCAGGTGCTGACAATCAGGTGCCTCGTCGGCGCCTGAGGGTTTGAAATAAATAATAAATGGAATGGATAGTATCACAGTGATTCAATAAATAACCTAAAAACCCAGGAATGAAGACAGTTACAATAATATACTGTAACAACTAAATACACAGCCAAAAAGTGAAAGAAAGTGCAGAGGATAACTTATTGTTCATTAGCCTTAGGGCCTCATGGAGGAAGCTGCACCTCAATCTTCTTGTTTGGGATGCAGGAGGGTGAACAGTTCATGGACTGGGACAGTCCACCATGATATTTGATGCCATCATTTATTTGTTGACCTAAATGTCCTCTAAAGAAGGAAGGCTGCTGTTATTTTTTTCAGCCTATCAACAGCGCCTTAGCAGCAGAATGATGGTCTGTCTGCTGTGTGCACAAATGTACTTTCCCAAGGGAAGCTTTATGGGTATAAGGATCCTCTTGATGTTTTTATTTATTTAGAATTATTGCGTATTACTGCATTTAAATAATATTGCTTGACCTGAGCAGAGCAGACAGAAAAAAGGATATAGCGTGAATGGAAATTAAAAGAGTGGAAAAAAGAAAGGGATAAAGATACACAAGATAAAAATCACTGGCCTTCTAAGCAAACCAGAAACACCAACAACCATCTGCTACACCTGTACACAAACACAACAGAGAATTTCCTACAGCTTTTACAGGAAAATAAAAGCTGACAATAATCAGGAGTACGAACAAGCTGGGATGAAAAAAAAAAAAACATGTATCACAGCAAAAACTAAAGTACCAGAAAAACAGTGCTCTTAGTCATATAAACCTACAGGACAACACAGTGACCGTGTCAGCATGCAGAATAAGAGAAATGACGAGTGACCAAAGATAAGTGTGATTGTGGAAATGTGACTGCACCTCCACACCTCATTCCTCCACCCATCCACCCCATAACTCCTCAGCCTCCTCTGCGCTGTCCCACCTGGTTGTCCCCCCATCCCCCCACCAGCGCCTGTTGTCAGCCCCAGAGTAGTTGCTCTACCAGACTAGCACAGAAGATGTCAGGATGCTACATAACAATGTCGGAAGCAAACATTTCTGCAGTCAACACAGTGGGTGGCTGAGCAGGTGGTGGAGATAGAAGAGAGTTAAACACCATGAACATGGGTCGTGTGTTGCTAGCATTGCACTTGTTCTGATAAAATGTTATCTTAGCAGCCTTTAGGCTGGATCTGAAAAATGAAAGTTTTTGCCACTACTCAGACAAGTCAGTGTGCTCTTTCAATTTGTGCTACTTTCTTTCTGCTGCCATGAGTCCCGCTCTCTGATCCCTTAGAACCTCAGTGAGCTAAGGGAGGGTTTTGTCTAACTGGTTTTGACACCAAAGGAAAGAGTTTGTTAAGGGAGGAGGCAAGAGAAGAGCAGAGTGTTTTCTGTAGCCTCACTGACAGTACTTTTTCGTTCATAAATTCACCTTCTGTGTTACAAAGTGGGAACTTTTGGACCATCAGGTCTTCCATCAAGTGTGACATTGACTCGGTGTTAACTACTAAGGAAGCAGTGAAGTTGTATGGCGAGCACGAGTCGACTGGACTTGGTTGAGTTAGAAAGCCAAAGAGCAGCTGGCATAGGGGAAACTCTGTTTAACTGTTTGAACACTGCAGGCTCCATTGAAGAATTACTTCAAAGAAAATGGGTCTCATTTGTTTCTGATGGTCATGCTAGGCAAGACCACTAGTGTGGCAACTAGGCTAACTGCAAGATACCCTAACCTTTTCACATTCACTGCATAAACTACTGTTTGGAACTGTCTGTATCTGATGCTGTGAATGAGGTTAAAGCAGCCAGCCACTTCAAGGTGATCATGGAGAAGAGCCACAACCTCTAGTCATTCAAATTTGAATGTAAAGGAACTTCTGGAGGCAGCACAAGAAGTAGGCTAAAAGATCCTATGTATTGAGTTTTGGGTATGCAATGGGTGGTGGTCAGCAGCTTACACACTGTCAAGGCTGTGTGGAGGTCGTATGAAGCACTGAACATTTTGCTTCTATTTGCTGTGTCTTGTTTGGTCTCCTGCAGCATTTTCAAACTTCAGAGGCCTGACATATTGTATGTAAAGCAAGGAATTCCTAAGTAACCTTGGACTCGTGTAGAATGTACTGTCTGAACTCGTCACAGCAACTCCAGGCCCATTCAGTCAAACTTTCGAAAGCAGACAGGTTTCTGAGGTGCACCATCTGAGTCCTGGTATCATGATTCGTGATCTCAGCGTTCTGGAGACCAACACCTGGCAATCAAGACCTGGGATTCGGCATGAGGAGTTACAAGTGAAACGACTTTGTAGGTCTGTGTGAAGTGCAAGCTGTTATTGATATGAGAGATTTCCTTGAACACCGAGACAATGAGCCTAAAAGCCTAAAACCATCCCTTGCAGCACTGCTGAATGTGAAGGGGGTTTCAGTCTAATGAACAATGTATGCACAGACAAGAGAGCTACGCTATTCTCATCAAATTTATGTAATTTAATGATGATCAGCATCAATGGGTCCCTTTAAGTCTCTTTGAGCCAAGGCAGTATGTCACAGCTTGGTTAAGAAAACATCGCTCTGCCACAAAGAGAAAGAGAAAAGCCACACCAAAGAAGCCTGAGAGCAAACACAATTGTAAGGCTTTGTAGACTACAGGCTAACCCACCCACACCTTCCCATCTTAAACACAACCTAAGACCAATATGAGAAGACACTTGACCACGTGGAAGAAGACTCTTTAGGAGTTCTGTCCTTTATTCCAGGGCTTTTGGACCAAGAACATACAGAAATCACAGAAATCATAGGAAGATGGTGTTAAGGGAAAGCAAATAATTTTTAAATCATTAGTTTGATAGCTATTCAAAGTTAAGTTGAGGTGTGGACCAGTGATGTAATTTGTGCATGGCTGTTTACATTTTTCTGACACTACTGGTGTTGTAGTGATACAAAGCAGATTGAAGCAGTTACTGTGGTGCCTTTTCAAGCTTCAGAGAGCCTTTTTTGTGTGGTTTGCACCATTTTTTGAACTTGATTGCTAAAATTTTATTTTTATAAGTATCTTGATTTATTGTATCTTATATATTTATTTTTCTTTATGTAGCAGGACACATGGGGGTTATGTGTTTCATTGATTGCCGTATGTGTCGGTCGACCAATTACTGATCAGGTGGATGATATAAAAGGCAAGCAGGGCGTGCAGGCTGCCTCTCGCTTCCTGGTGGTTGGGTTTATGTCAGTTCCTGGCATCCGTAATTTCCCCCTCTTGGATGGTGCAGGTAGGCTAGCAGCCGCTGCTTTGAATTGGTTGTTTGTCCCTCCAGTGCTGCTCACTCTGGTTATTGTTGCAGAGACTCACCGGGTATTGCTGCAGGGTGCACTCTTCATCGAGCTCTCAGATCTGTTAGGCTGAGGCTGCAGGCTGCATAACGAGTCGGGGATTCCTTCGCCTCACACGCAGCCCCGGAATTGCAGGTTATGCACGGCGGCGTGATAACCCGCCGCCTGACGCCAAGCTGCAGAGGATAAAGCAGGTCGGTGAAGCCTCCGTGATACGAGGTCGTCTGATTTTAGCCGTGGAGTGATCATGCAGCACTGGATCACGTCTGCTGGGACCGCTGCTGCTTTGCTTAGCTTTACTTTGTTCTGCTTTGTTTTGCTTGGCTGTGCTGGTGTGGCTGCTCTTTGCTCGGCGCGGTCACTGAAGAGGAGCTTCATCGGGAGGACGTGTCGGCTAAGTTTTGCTTTTTATTGTCAAGACTGACGGCTGCTCTGTATGTGCTCACGCCGTCAGCTGTGTAGCAAGAAGGAGCCATTCATATTGACTATTAGCCGAGCTGGTGTGCACGCGTGCGCGTGCCCATTTTAGAATAAACATCATTCTTTTTATTTCCTTTTATCAAGTTTGTGTTCGTTTGTCTAATTTAGAGTGTTTATAATTCTGTTTTATTTCCTTTATCAGGTGCTGAGCCCCTTGGTGGTGGATCGGTGTCCCTAGTGGTGGTCTCCCCCTATGTATGTTGTGTGGATTTGAGTTGGTGTGTTTTGTTCACCCTCACTTATGGTGTCCTTGGGATTCCCCTTTTTTTCGTTTGTTTTTGACCCTTCCCAACCAAGTAGGTCTCAGCCCTGATTTATCCTTTAGTCTTATTGGTTATTTTAACGAATATTGCTTTGTTTAATAAATTCATTGGTTTATTGGAAGTGTTGTCTCTGCCTCGTGCATTGTGAACCTAGGTACCTGGGGGTAAGAGGTTTTTTAGTCAAAGCAAAGCAGCAGCTGGTTCCTTGGATCTGACGAGTATGCAGGCAAACTCACCCACCATTTGCTCCGCCCTTGGGTGCATGGTAGGCCGAATAGCAATATTTATTGCTTTAGTAATGGAGGAGGAATTACAGGGTCTTCCGGACCTAGTTGCACAACTACAGGCTGAGAATGGGAGACTGCGACAGGAATCGGAGGCATCCAGGCCCGGTCCTTCTACTGCAGCCCCAATCCCTACTCCCTCCATTACTCCTCATACTGCCAGTGCCCCTTTAACGGAGCGACTGATTTTTGTACCCCGGGATAGGAAATGCCCTACTTTTAGAGGTAACTCAGGTATAGGATTAGCAGAGTGGCTGGAAGAAGTGCAGGTTTGTATGAGAGCCCGCCACCTGTCTGCCTCAGACCAGGCCTTCTTTTTAGTTGACCATTTAGAGGGTGAAGCACATGAAGAGATTAAGTACCGCTCCAGTGAGGAACGTGCAGACCCAGCTAAGATTATTGGGGTTCTGCAGGAGATATATGGCTGTGCAGAGTCATATGTATCATTACAAGAGGCCTTTTTCTCCCGACGGCAACACGAGGGAGAGACTCGCACCTGGGGGTGCCTAACGCTGAAGTCTTGTTACGTGACCAGTTCATAGAGATGTGCTGGATGGGGCTTTGCGTTGTGAACTGAAGCAGTTTGTACGAGGGTAGCCTGCCGCCACTCTGCGGGAGGTGTGGAGTGAGGCAATCCGGTGGGAACGAGAGGGTTTGCCGTGGGCTGGGAGGGGTCGTAGTCACTCTGTTCCATCCCTCTTCGGAACCCAGTGTGTGGTGCAAGGTAGTGGCCAGAGAGGAAAGGACTCCCCAGATGCTTCTGCGCTGCAGGAGTTGAGGGAAATGCTTAGGTTACAGCAAGAGCAGTTGAACAAACTGACTCAAAGCCTCTCTCAGCTGCAGGGCCTTCAACGGCCTGCCCGTACCACTTCCCGTGGCCCAATAATTTGTAGGAGGTGCCAACAGCCAGGTCATCTGGCTAGGGAGTGTGACGGGGCCCGTGTTCCTTCCCTTATGCCGCAGAGGCGGCAATTTCCTCCTGCCCAGGAGCCGGAAAACTAGCACCCCCTGAATTGCAGAGCCACAGTTCAGATGGGGCAGTTGTGGGCTCAGGTTTTGTAGATGGTGTGGAAGGATCCAAGCTGATGTCGTCATGTCCGTATATAGATGTGCATATGGGTGGAGTTCCTGTCTCTTGCCTGGTGGATACTGGGTCAATGGTGTCTACCATTACAGAGTCTTTTTTTCATCAGCATTTTGAGCCGTGGGGTCAAGAGCGATTAAAATCTTGTCACTGGTTACAGCTCAGAGCAGCCAATGGTTTGGCTATACCTTACATTGGCTACCTGGAACTAGATGTGGAGCTTTGTGGTAAATTTATGTCAGGTTGTGGGGTTTTAGTGGTCAGGGACCCCCCTGGTGGGACATCACAGGCTCCAGGCGTTCTAGGAATGAACATCATTCGTAAGTGTTATGGGGAGCTGTTTGGGCAACATGGCCTGGCTCTGTTTGATCAGCCATCGGTATCAGAGACCTCTGAAACTGTCCGGCAGGCACTCCAACGTTGTCACCAAGCCAGCACTACAGCGCATAAGGGAGTAGGAAAGGTCAAGGTCCGTGGAAAAGGGGCCTGTCGTATTCCTGGTGGCGTTATGAAGGTGGTGGCAGCTACCTGCTCAGAGCAGTACTCTGGGGGGACAGTGCTGTTCGAGC
>JBAFSZ010000015.1:2392548-2404000 GCA_036919955.1 Melanotaenia pygmaea
GTGGCGTCATTGTCATTGCTGGCTGCACAACAAATTGCCCCTCAAGGGGATAATAAAGTTTTCTGATTCTGATTCTGTAATGTCTCTAAGCTCCTCTGAAGTGGATGGTGGTTGGTGGTCTGCAAAATAAAAAGATCTTTAGAAAAAAAAGACACTATTCTGTTCTGGAAATCTCTGCATGGACTCAGGAAGACTTCCAGAAATCACCGTCTGTGAATACAGTTCTCCCTGAAATCCACAAATGCAGGTTCTAGTATGCAGAGATGTCAAATCTGAACATGATCCAGAAACACTGCCCTTATCTCTGGACCAAAGCTCATGCAACATGGGAGAAATCTAAGTGATTTTTTTTCTTTCCTGTGGTGAGGTAAATCTAAATTTAAAGTTGTTTTAAGAAATCATGCATTTTGTAAGACTTGAACTACTGGGCAGAGGCCATAACCCTCATCATCAGTGCTCATCTCAAAAGCCTGCTTCTCTGGTGGAATAAGTAGCTATGGAAGTGACAACGTGGACATGTGGATTGGCTCCCATCTAGACCATGTCTTTTTCAGGGTAGGCCTTGCACATTTCCGCAAGACAATTAAACATCGTACCTTTGTGGCTTTGTGGGACAGTCCTTTAACATTTGGAGAATGAAGATCCAAGACTGTTGAGCAGCTAAAAGCTTACCACACCAGAACAGGAGAACGTTCCCCTCCTCGAGGTCCATCTCGTATCCTCTTAGTTTCCACATTTTGTTAGTATGGGCTCAGATTTAAACCAATAATCACCACTAATCAAACGTTATTCAAGTTAACTTGAAAAATGAAACTACAGTAAATGTGTTTATTTTAAAGGCTTAATCCTCTGTAATCTCATAGACTGATATTTCATCTGTCAACAGAGTTCGCCACAGCAAAATGGAGTGTATACATCTAAAAGACTCTACTGAAGCTATGAAGATACAAAACTCATATTCCCTCTGCAGGAAACTTTAAAAAGCTGTGTTTGAGAAAAAGTGAGATTTGTGCTTTGATATGTTATTTTTAACCCAACTCGCCGAGGGGAAAGGGGTTGAAAGCATTAAACTCGATAACAATTCTTAATGAAAGAATTTCTTTACAGGGTTTCTGGGTGACAACTTAGGCAGAATATCAAAGGTGTTAAGATAGAATAGGCTGAGGATACAAAAACAGAAAAAATGGTCTCAATAAAACTTAAAGCTTTACAAACCAAATATACAAGTGCACACCTAAAAGCGAAAGAATATGCAAATATAATTAAACAAGTGCCCAAAGATCACCAGGCTACAAAGCAAAAGAAAAGGCCATTAGAGATCTGAAGCTAAAAAACTCACCAAGATCACTGAAGATCAAAAGATACTCTACAGGTAAACTGTGCTGAGCCAGGTGCAGCGGGAAGGAAGAGGAAGCAGCCAATCCTGGATCGGGAATGGTTTGTGTTTGATAAAAATGGGAAGATGATGATTTACTGTCCTGCAGGCCATAATCTCATAGAGGTAATAAAGTTTACCTGAAACTGCAATAAGATTAAGAATTGTGGAAAAGAAACAGTTCAAGTATGAAAAAAGGCTAAAGAGGACTTGTATGGACATGTTTTCGCTTTTTATTCTCATCATGGTTGAATCTGGTAAAAATGCAGGAAGGAGAGGTGAGAAAATAGAGTTTTCAGAAGTCAGAAAGAACCAAAATGCAATCTGACAGCTTTGAATAGAATGTACTCCACTCCAGTCAAGTCACACTTCTTACCAGAAGCCCATTCCAGCTGATGGGAAAGAGGACATAACGATGAAGGATGAGCTGGACAGGACAGGAGTGGAGGCACAATGGGAAAAGATAGAATGCAAAATAAGAGACCATGATGGGAAAAAGAAAAAATAAATAAAAAAAGTGAATGAGTTGCAGAGATAGGAGAGGCTAAGAAAAAACAAGTGTACTTTCAGACAAGGGGACTGAGATAACAGCTGGTATTATCTGTCACACCACTGTGATGGAGAGGGTGTATGAGAGCAGATTTACTCTATGTGGCATCTCAAGGTCTGACACATCTCTCTGGGTCTTTCCATTAAATAGAATGAACACGTTGACTCAGAAACTTTTAAAAATGGGCTTGTTGAACATTTCTCAGAAGGGACATCTGGGTTTGTTGCAGCACGGATTTCTCCCCTTTCATGAATTTTATCTTCTGTACAAATAAAGAAAAGAAGGAAATAATTATTCAAGCACAATCACAGTGAGTCATTGGTGCGTAGCAGAGAAAAAGATCATTTAAAGTAGATAAACAAGTGTGTATGGATCCACATTTAAAGTCCTGCCTACACGCACATTCACAAGACAGAAGAAAATAGACCCTCCTTCAGTTCGATGATATGGATCAAGCAGTGTGTGAAAAACTAAAAAAAAAAAAAAACCTTATCTTTCTAAAGACACCAAGAGTGTGAGGGGATAAATATGGTCCTCCATATGGTTTCTAATGGACCCCACAAACACAGGCCCACATGTTGTTACACTGTGCTGCCACTTGGGGGCAGTCTCAGAGACATCAGAGCTGGAGATTTGGCTTTTTGCTGTTTATGGTATAAAATCAGTTGTTACGACTCCAGCCAGCTCAGATGTATGATCAGCCAATCTGCAATAAATGATGCGTAGCATCATCTCTACAGCTATATGTCGTTAGCTTTAAAGAGGATGTATGTAGACAAAAAATGTTGATTTGCATGGGCTGTGAGTGTCAAAGACCTCTGTGTGTGTGTGTGTGTGTGTATATATATATATATACTATAATTTATGAAACGTGAAACAATGCTGTGCTTTTGTTGTGTGGTGTGTGTTTCTTATCTGATTTTCACCTTAGTCTCCTTCCCTTTTATCACATACATTATTCTGCTGCAACTCTGAGAGGAAAAAAAGTCCATCAAACTTTTCATTCATTTGCATAGGCAGCTGCACCCCCACACTTCATTTTCACTCTGTATTTGTAGAGCTGCCCTGTCACACACACAAACATGTTTGCGCATAAATCTACAACAGCATCAATAAAGAACAAAAATCATTGCAAAGTTCGGACTCATTATGGATTCCTTCAAATGCGTACTGTATATTGGAACATTTGTAAATTTGGTTCATGGCTAAAAGAAAAGAAGAAGAAAAAAAAATAACTGAAGGTATATGCATAAAAATTGCACAGCTGATGCGCGCTGTGTACAACAGACACATCCATCCAGATCTGACAAGCATAGATTAAAAAAAAGCTAGAGTTCAATTACGTCTTTTCTCCTCATTTCAACTGAAAACAAAGAGAAGTAGCACTATTACACAAAATGCTTCATTCATCCATAATGGTGCCATCACAGATACTAAAGGATGGCTTAAAGTAAAGAGCCCAATCCCTATGGAAGGCATTTATGGACTGAACAATAATTTATGTATATTTTTTTTTCTATAACTTTTTCACTGCCATTACCAAAATACACACAGGTCACTTTATTCACGTTCATCTGTTCAGCTGCTTGTTAACATGAATATCTAATCAGCCAATCAAATGGCAGCAACTCAGTGCTTTTACTCATGTAGACATGGTGAACACGACTTACTGAAACTCAAACTGAGTGTCAGAATGAGGAAGAAAAAGGAATTTAAGTGTCTTTGAACATAGCATGGTCCTTGGTCTGTTCTACTGGGATTTTCATAAAGAACCATCTCTAGGGTTTACAGACAAGAACTAAAGAAGTTCTGAAGGCAAAAGTAGCCCGACCCAGTACTAGCAAGTTGTACCCCCAAAAAAGGGTTGGTCAATGATTGTAATTTGATCCCATATACATGCAGTACATATTAAGTATACAAGGAACTTTTTAAATAATTATTTCATTTAATAAATCAAAACAAATTTTAAAGTCAAACATGTCTTCATTAAAATTTTAAATAAAAAAGGATGAAAAGGATGAAAAATGTTATCTGCCTCTTTTCCACTTATATATACACAACATTAAAAAAATAAGTACTTAATCAGGCCAAAACAGCTAGTAATCACAAAACTTCTTTCTTTTTTCTTGCTTTAGTCACGTCACATAGTACAGCTCAGCACAAACCATACTCCATCGGGTATTCATCCCATCATCAACTTTCACCTTTTTCATTACATTTGTTTAACAACATCATTTTGATTCTTTTTGTTTTTTTGTCCCGATTGTTCCACAAACTGACCTCCACTCCTTTAAGGTGATTCCTGAATATATCTATGCTACGGAAGCCAAGAGAAATAGGCTCACAGTTTTTAGCACCGTTTTTTCGTGATAACGATATAATTTATATCATTATCTTTTCTCAAGATAACAGATTTTTCAGCTCCAGTCGTGAAGGAGCTTCAGCTGCTCCTGGTCCATCACAGAACCAACACAGAGGAACAAGCATTCAACCAGACTCAGTCACTCCTAGCAAGACTCTTATCAGCCTAACTAAGTATTTAGACTGTGGGAGGAAACCAGGAGAGAACTTATGCATACACGGGGACAACATGCAAACTCCACACAGGTTCCCCCAGAAACCTACTTGTTATTATAGGAGAATAATAAAAAAATAAGATATATTAAGTATTTACATTAACAAATTATATTGAGTGGCCTACTGAGAGAACCACTGCCCTCCTCCTTCACGCCCCATCGCACTGTGGATGCAGCAGTCTGTCTCTGACGGAGCTCTGCAGTACAACAATGGTGGTAACAGAGGACAACATAAAGATGGTAAGTGTGTGAGTAGACGACGTGTCAAATGTGTTTTGAGTTCTGATTTGAAGAGAGGAAGAGAGTCTATGGTACGGATATCAGGGGGAAGAGCGTTCCAGAGATGGGGAGCAGAGTGGCTGAATGGTTGGCTCCCCATAGTGACGAGGTGGGCAGGGGGACAAGTTGCTGCACAGAGAAGGAGGAGAAAGTGAATGGACTGGAGTGGCGATGTCCAGGAGATCAGATATATATGGTGGTGCCAGATTGTGGAGTGCTTTGAATGTAATGACGAGAATTTTGAAGTTAATTCTTTATTTTATGGGGAGCCGGTGAAGATGTGGAAAGCTGGGGGTGATGTGGTGAGTAGTAGTAGTCGGGTCTGTGTAATGATGCGTGCTGCAGCGTTTTGGAGGAGCTACAGTTTCTGGAGGGATTTGTTTGGGGGGGCCAAAGAGAAGTGAGTTGCAGTAGTTAATCCAGGAGGTAACAAGTCTGAGGAAGAGGATGGCAGTGGTGTGGGGGGTGAGAGGGGGTGGAGATGAGAAATGTTTCTGCATGAAAATATGCAGACCAGGTGATACTGTTAATGTGGGAGTGAAAAGAAGGTGTGCTGTTATCTGGAGATAACGAGAAAATGAACTTATCTTGAGATAATGACTAAAAATAGAATAATGGCCGATAACGGCTGCTCTCGGCTTCTGTACAATACCTTTCAGTGAATAATAGCTTTCTGTTATCTGAAATCTTTTCTGGATATTCCCTGGCAACAGGTTTTGATTAGCTTTAAACATTTCAAGTCAAATATTGTAATAACTCATGAAATTTCAACAGTTTTTTTCCACAAATAACTAATTTAATGAACCTCTGTATTTACTCCCAGTAATGATGCTTATTGCTCTTTTCTGTGGAATGAAAAGTGGCTGTAAATGTTCTACACATACTTTCCCACACTTCAATACAATAAGGTATTTATGGAACAATGAGTTATATACTATCTACAATTCTCTGTTATCCAATGAATCCTTAACTTTGTGAAGAACTGCAACTCTTTTAGATCATTTAACTTTAGTTTAATAAAGTATTTCTATCAATATGAGATTTCCAGTGCAACTTTTCATCAGTCATTACGCCTGGGAACTTTGTTTCCTTTACTTGATGAATTTTAAGACGTTTAATTTGAATGACTCCTTGAAACTTTCCTACCTGTTTGTGAAAACCATGAAGTGTGCTTTATCCAGATTCATTGATAGTTTATTGCTATCAAACCATTCTTTTATTTTATTTAGTTCTGTTTTAACCACCTCTATCAATATTATATTGATATAAATCTTTTCCCAAATAGAAAAAGGTATCATCTGCAAACAAAATACACTTTAGCACTCTGGAAATATTTACCATATCGGTCACATACAATATAAACAGCTTTGTCTAAGGACTGACGCTTGAGGTACAGCACAGGTTATATTGTTTGTTTCTGATTTTACATTTTTATTGTAAACAACTTGTTTTTCTGTTCTTGAGATAGCTAGCTAACCGTTTCAGTGACACCCCTTGGAAGTCATATTCCCAAAGCTTTTCAAGAAATATTTAATGATCAATAGTATTGAAAGCTTTCTTTAAGTCCACAAAAATAAGATTTTTTTTTTTCAAAGATTGCTGTTAATACTTTCATCAGGTCCATTAGAGCCATAGCTGTTGAGTGATCTTTCCATATTGACTATTGCTTTATATTTTGTATTAAAAAAAAATCATATCTGTTCACAAGTTGTTTTTCTTAGATTTCTGAGAATTGAGGTAATAATGATACTTGTTGGTAATTGGCCATAACATGTTTGTCACCATTTTTATAAAGTGGAATCGCTTTGGCTACTTTCTTCTTATCAGGAAAAACTCCCAATAAGAATGATGAATTGCAAATGTATGCGAATGGCTCAATAACCAAACTGATTATTACCACCATGTCTAAATCTTCACAATCCAACTCCAACTCCACAGACGTCCAAGGACCAAATCAGAAAAGATGTGTCCTCTCGTCTCTCTAAGAAATAAAAAACTTAGAAAAGACAGAGAAAATATGAAGGAATCAGATGTGAATGTGTTTCACCAATGATGCTATGACTGACAGTTCAAATGAACACTGAAACATGACACTATCGGTGCTGAGAATTGTCCATTTAATGTGTTTAAAAGTGTTTCATGTTGGGATAAAAAAAAGAATCAAATTTCGGGAGAGGCTTAAGACCTTTCTTTAACCCCACAATACCCATATGTTACATTTGCATAGGACACGCACACTAAAGGACATTTACTCAAAGAATAAAACATCTTTTTTCCTAAGAGACATGCTAGTCTCTCAAGTCCTGCAGAGTGAAAGACACATTGACCCAATGGGTCCTTCGTAATGACGTCCCTTCAGGCTGTGGATACAAGCTTATCTCCTCAGTTTTCTGGGCAGTGGGCCAGCCCATAGACAGATGTGAACCACACTACTACACCAGAATGAGTTTTATGGCTAAATACACCTGCACAATACAGGGCTGTAATCAGCTAAAATGACTGTCATTTTGACCAACTTTCGCAGCATCTCCCAGTTTGACCCTGGGACTTCCAACCCACAGTCAGTACAGATGTTGATGGTTACTGAGTTTCCACACCTGCCTGCATCATACACCCTGCTATTATGTGCTGGACTGCACAGTCTGGAGATGGGGTACTGTGGTTTGGTAGCCCCCTGCCTCCATCTCCTTGTTTGTCCTTGTGATGGACCTGTCCAGGGTGTACAGCATCTCATTCCTGATAGCAGCTGTGATAAGCTCGAGCCTCACTACTTCATTCTCTGTTATATGTCCAGACATCATCTTATCTTCTCTACTTTTTACTAAAAGGTTACCCCAACATCCACTGATCTAAACAAGTCTCTTATCAGGCTCAATAGCTACAACAGGCTGCACTGACACAGTCCCTGCCACATGTTCAGGGGCTGTCTGATGGTATCCTGGAATAAACTCTTCAAGCTCCGTTTCCATTCTGTCTTTGTGTGTGTTTTAAATATGTATTTTTTGTAGATGTTTCAGCTGCAACAACTTATTTTACCTCAACTGATGCAATGAGTAGCCTCTCATTTCTTAAACAACCATGTGGAAAGATACATCCTGTGTTTGTGGAAAAGATGTTAGTCTAAGGGTCAGATCATTGGGATCAAGCAGAAAAAACATATAAGGAGATACAGAAACTACTAAAACGGATTTAAAAATGTTCAATGGCTTACTAAAAACTGGGAGGGTAGTAGGGAACCATTGTCTTTCAGGAAGAAATGTGGGCGGAAAAAAATCTTGAATGATGGTGATCGGTGATCACTTAAACGTTTGGTGTAATGAAAATGGAAGAAAAACTTAAGAAGAACTCATAGCTATGTTTAACAATGATATTCTCCACTATCATTAAGGAAAACCACTTATTAGTAAGGCCGACTGAGGAAGAAAGAGTCACTTTGTGCAACAGAACATAAAGGCTGGACTCTGGAGCCATGGAAGAAGGTCATGTGGTCTGATGAGTCCAGATCTACCCTGTTCCAGAGTATGGAGCATCAGGGTAAGAAGAGAGGAGGCTGAAGGGATGCAGTCATCGTGCCTTGTGCTACTCTACAAGCCTGTTGGGGCAGTCTATGATCTGGGTTTTCTGCAGTTGGTCAGGTCTACGTTCAGGTCTAGGTTCAGCGACATTGTGTCTGAAGAATGAGGTCAGCTGACTACCTGAATACTGAATGACCAGGTAATTCCATCTTCCCTGATGGCATAGCCATATTCCAAGATGACAATGCCAGGATTCATGGAGCTCAGGTTGTGAAAGAGTGGTTCAGGGAACAGGAGACATCAGTTTCACACATGGATTGGTCACCACAGAGTCCAGACCTGAACTCTCTTGAGAATCTTTGGAATGTGCTGGAGAAGGCTTTGAACATTGGTCAGACTCTCCATCAACAATATAAGATCTTGGAGAAAAATTAATGCAACACTGGATGGAAATAAATGTTGTGAAATGACATAAACCTGAAACAATGCCACAGAGAATGCTGCTGTAACCAAAGCTAAAGGAACAAAACATCAGTTTTAGATAGGCTGCATATTTCTGTCATTTTAAGACCTAGTAATGATTATATGATGTTTTTCCACTCATGCCTTGATATGTAATACCTCAGAATTAAAAGAGGATGTGCATTCTTTTTAACATACTGTAGCCCAGATCACACCTGAATGCTTGTTTCTTTATTCTTTCTTTCATCAGTCAGTACAACCAATACTAATGAGATTACCTCTTAGCATCACTGCTTAGCCTCAGTCGCTGCGTTTACTTCCTGAATGTTGTTGTCTGTCTAATGACCAACCGAGTGTGAAAGCAGAGAGAGATCATGACATCAGAATAAAAGCGCTGACTGCGACTGTTGAGCTCATTCAATTCACCTGATATTCATGCAAGATTTTGTATAGTGCTGAACATTAGGCAAAGGTGAATGCAAAAATGTCTGGAAAACCGGTCTACAGCTGAGACCAGGGAGCTGTTCTTACCATGAATAAGATCTTGAGGCAGATTAATGGAACACAAAGGGACATTTTTGTGTATGACAACCTGATTACAGTCCTTAAGAAAGGTATAATCTCCACAGAGAGACTGGCTCTGGGAGTTTCGGCCTTATCTTCAGGTGTGATGTGCACAGTTATCTGACATGCCAGTCTCAACATCCTCAGAGCTATCTAGAGTAGCTGCAGAATCTAATAAACTATAACCTTTTGAAACAAGCCATAATAGAAAATAAAGTGAAACCTCAGTATTATGAGCTATCTTGGAACTCGCTTTTCTCTGCTGCAGCTGCCATTCATATCTCATACGTATGTTTTCCAGGAAACAGGTTAAGTACTTTTGGATGTCTGGTTATGTGGAATAATTGTACGAATGCCACAAGCACTCACAGAAAGTCAGGCTTTCTTACTGCACATGCTAGGGACTGAGTATGCTAGCTGTTTGCAGTTAACCCAGGGTTTTAGGACATCATGCCAAAGAACATAATTGTGTATTGAACTCTATGCTATGTCAGTGTACATACACAACAGAGCTGTAGCTGAATAAATTGAGTGCATCACTGCACGGGTGCATTGCTGGCCGTGTCACTGATTTGTCTTAGAAAGTTTAGCATTTGCTGCTTGTGCTCACAGTTGCTGTCACCAAGTCTGTGTGATATCAGTAAGCTCCCGAAGACATTGCCAACCCTGCTGTCTTATTTAACAACTACCTCAGTTATTATTTATCTAGTGGCAGAATTTATTTCCACCATCTGCACAGACTTACACATTTTCATTTGACATTTTCAGATGCAGTAACTGAACCTTGGGCAATAAAGCCAGTTTCTCACTAATCACAGGGTTTGCAGTGTGAGATGGCCCTTCCATTGCTCAAGTACCACACTGAAGACACCCAATCTCGAGGAACCGCTGATGGTAGCTGTGCGCTAGGTGTGTATGATAATGGATTAATGACACAAGCTGCAAAGCACTTTAAAGATTTCTGAGGTCGAGAAGAGTCGTGATACATGATGAGCAATGTAAGAGACTTTTCCTTCACCCTCCTGCAGACTAACCAACACACAAATGATCCCAATGGAAACAGCAGTGGATGTACTCACATGACAGGTTTTTTATTAAGTTCAAATCTATTTCTGGTTCTATTATTAGACTCAAACTGCCTAACTTGTATGTTTCAACTTTATTTGAATTTTAATTATTCTAATAATTGTATAATGAAATAAAACCATGGTCCTGATGTTGCAGAATATCCAATAATAAAACATGATTCTAATAACAGACCTGGAAAAGGTCAGGGGAAAGAAAAACAAGACAAACAACAAGCCACAAATGTGACCACACTTTTAAGTTCAGTACATTTATGATTAAAACAAGCAGTGATGGGAATATCTGAGAATGGCATTCTCACCGTTCATCTCCGGCTCTGCTGTGTGTTGGCATTCATTCAGAGATGCTCTCCTTGGATGTCTGAGCTCCAAAAGAGAGGTCAGCCACACTGCAGATGTCTTTTCAATAACTTGTATTCACAATCTTAGTCTTTGGCCACTAGCCTGAACACCTGACAACAACTGGAAGCTAAAAGTTAAACAGCAAAGCTTTGCCTTCCAGCTAAGCTCATTTCTTTCTGCTGTAATAACTGAAGCCGCCCACTCTTCTGGTGAAGCTGCACATCGCTGCCTCTTGAGCTGTATTCTACTTACAGGAACAGAACGTCTGATGCCTTCACCCATAAGCCACTCAGCCACTGTGTGCCTTTGCAATCATTAAAACAGTTATAGTGGAGATTTACCTGGATGACTTTTATTATTTACAAATACTAAATGTTCTGTCAAATGTTAAAGTAAATGTCAGTTTCCAGTTGCATGTATGGGAGTTAACAGAAGTCTGTCCATTGTTCTTCATGGCTCCGTGACTGTAAGTTTAACATCTCAAACTAATCAATAAACTTGTCAGTTTATTAGGGTACACCTGTTCAATTGGAACCATCATGAAAACATGGATCCATCCTGCCTTGAATCAACGCTTCAGGCTGCTGCTGGTGTCATGGTGGGGGGAGATTTTCTTGGCCCAATTTAGGCCCCTTAGTACCAACGTGTCCTGGTTTAACCAGCACAGCCTACCTGAGTATTGTTGCTGACCATGTCCATCCCTT
>JBAFSZ010000015.1:2453437-2464114 GCA_036919955.1 Melanotaenia pygmaea
TCCAGTCTACTGGAGATGAATGCATGGATGAGTTCCTCTTGGTCTTTCTGGGAGACTAAACTTTTAATTCTGTTGATGTTTCTGAGCTGGAAAAAAAGTGAAGCTTTGATGTGGCTGTTGAAAGTCAGGTCTGAGTCTATCAACACTCCCAGGTTACGAACTTGGTCGGTGATTTTAAGAGCCTGAATCTCCAGGTGTTTACCAATGCTGACCCTCTTCTCTTTGCTACCAAAAGACCAGAAGCAGGGTGAGGAGTGATTACTTCGTTGAAAGAGTGGAGCTACGGTCTTTGGCCACTAAGTTCTTCTTTTTCCAAAATGCCTGAGAGTAATAATGTAATCATGCTTGTTGCATTAGTCATTGTGACAGTGAATCATGACAGCACAGTGCTGCATCCATTTTTAGTGGCACTTGAGTTGCATTGAAATGTCTCCAGTACACATTCTGACTGCAGATGTTGCCACTAGAAAATGAAACAGCTAAAATATAAAGACATGTCTACCAGTCATTCATACACAGTGTGCTGGCCAAGACAGTATAAATGATTGACAAGGAAAAAAAAAATTAAAAAAGATGCAAACTAAGATAACTTGCTCACCGTAGCTCTGTCGTGAGGTTTGGACAAGGTGGTAGATTTCAAGACTTTCAGATGTCTGCAAACCAGTTTTATGATCTATGAGATCAAACCTTTTGTTAAACACAAATCACCACAGTCCTCTGAATTTAAGAGAAACCAGAATTGAACTTGTAACTTCTTTCATCTGAAGCAGCCAGAAACGTGGGGCTAAAAGGTATACACATCTTCGAGATGTTTATAGCAATCTGGAATGCACTAAAAAATAGGTTTGTCTTCCCAAAAGGCAAAAAAGGGGCAGATATTGCACTCTGGAGATTATGGAACTTCCCAGTTGGATAGTATGCACTGATAAGGAGCATGCTGAACTTAAAGCAAATGACTTTATTACAGTGGTGGTATCCTCCACCGTAGATGCTTCGGATCGAGTCATCTACAGAACACCTTCATCTTCCTCATCCTGCAAACCTTACTGGAACCAACAACAAATTTCATGAGTTCTGCCTTCCCTTCGCCAGTATCCCTGAAGCCAGATCCAAGTTATTACTGGTTACACTTCCATTTAAATTCTGTTCAGGGCAATACCAAGGACATTATTTTCCTACTAATGGAAAATGCACTGATTTACAACTTTAGATACTCAATGGTATTTTGGTTGCATTCTCAGAATATGTCATATGCCTCTATATACATTCATACCCAGATCAAAAGATCGGGAGGCTATGTGGGGTTCACCATCTTTCTCAAGGACACTTCTGCAGATAATCAGGAAATTCCCTAACCTTCTACCAGTTAGTAGGGAACTGATTTCCCTCCTAAGCTACAGTCACCCCAATTTCATAGATGCCACAGCTGCATCAGGTGAAATTATTCATGGTGAAACCAAGCCTTAAAATGTGTAACGGCGCACAAAACGTGCCTGAAGTTAGATGCTATTTATATGCATTGCTAGAAAACTGTGCTGCTTGAAAAGCTGTTCATTAGACACTGTGGTCCACTCCTGCCTGTATACTAGGTACACCCTTCCCTGTTAAAGTGGTTGTTTGGGTTAAAATACTAGTTATTGGACATAAATGGTTTTCTACATGTAAATGTCTGCCAGCCCGTGTGCACTGAGGTTAAGCACAGTAATATAGTGAGACTTGTCCACAAGTCCAATGACTAGTGTGTAGACACACACACACACATATATATATATGTGTGTGTGTGTGTGAAGGAGAGCCTTGGTTGCTCATAAACTTGAAGTGGATTGACATTCAGTAAATAAATGTGCCTCACTGCAGACTTTATTGCTGGTCCATAAGGCACTCACTAGTAAAAATATTAGAGCAATGCTACGTAAGGTTCATTAGTAAGGATATTATATGTATCCATGTGTTGCAGAAATGTAAAATGATTCTTTTTGGATGCGTAAGCTCCTGATTATTCCTTCAGCTCAGAGTCTTGTCTGCTGAGATAAGCAGAGACAGACGTTTCAGTGTGTGTATTGGGAGTGCTATCGTTTGCAGAGCCTTTGGCTTTTACTGCTAATTTATGTGAGACATCATCCATCACATCATGAAGCAAGTAGTAAATTGTGTTCAGTATGTGTGTGTGTGTGTGTGTGTGTGTGTGTGTGTGTGTGTGTGTACATGTCTCATTGCCCTCCTTGAGATGACAGTGTGAATATTGTATGAGGTTTACAACCAAAATGCAAACACACCAACACACACTGTGAATGATGAGTGAAGCAAATGCAAAGTTTTATTTATTTTTTTCTCCCCTTTGGCATCTGCAACTACGTAATTCAAGTTGATGGATGACTAATCAGCTAATGATAACAGCAAGGGAGGATGAGAGAGGCAGAAGGATGCAAAGAGAGGGAGAAGGAGAATGAAAGAAGGGAAGTATGATAGAAAGTACTAGAAAGACAAGTGGGTGAGACAGGCCGGCTGACAGTGATGCATCGATCTAATTCATTGCAGACTTTATTCAATGCCAGTCTTAGCCAAACATGACTGGTACATGTGTAAAAATACAGTGTTAAAAAATTAATAAAACTTGTAATATTGTGACATCTCAATGCTGTTCAAGAACCTAAAAACAAACATTTGCATTTGTTCTCAAGGTTGAAATGACTGAGTCTAAGGCTCTTTTCCTAGTAAAATAATCCTTACAAAAACAGTCAGACGTTCGGTCATTTCAGGAGCTTCTTTTTCTGCCAGCATCCCTTCTCCATCTGTACAACTCCTCCATGCTTTGAATGATGCATGAACCATCAGATTGACTGAGCACACGCTGAAAAATCAGAAATGACCTTTGCTGATAAGCTGAAAGCCCGAGCTTTCCCTTATTTCTCTACTGTGTGATTTGTGCTCAGAACCATTCTTGTAGTTGATTATGGAAATCGCAGCTGCCACGATGTGGAACTGACCATCAGAAAAGTCAAATGGAAACTGAAGTCCACTTGATTTAACAACTTGGTTTAAAATAACTGGGAAAGGCTGCAGTGATGTGGAAATCATCTTTGTGGCCTTTTTGTCTGTTTTTAATATTTTTACTCATTGCTATTTTGTCAGAAGCATCAGATTACCTTTGATTGTCTCTCAGCATTTAAGTTTTGTTTTTAGCTATAAACCTTTGTCAGACGTTTTGTGGGTTTTTTACAGAAACTTAAAACAGTGCCTCAATCTTTCACCTTGAAGAAAAAAAATCATGTTTTACGGGGAGTCCTGGTGTCACATTAAACACTTAGAGAGATGAGCTGGTTTTCACTTTGGATTTTATTTAATTGAAATTTATTTATTTATTTAACAAGGACATGCACAGAAATACATTTACCTAAAGGGGAAACATGTTTGGTGCCAGGTGTTAGCAAAGCTGCTAATGTCCACCAGCAGGTAGGTGTTAAAACATGCGGTAAAAAACAAAAAATCCCTCACACAGATGGTCACACTAATAAACAGTTAATGCATAGAGGTTTATTTGGACAACCACTCTTTGGTTAAGTGTTAAAACATCTTAAGTTTAAGCATGTAGTTAATTCTGTGGGGAGACTGTTGTGTCATAGAGAGTCTGTAAGAGAAAGATGATGGCTGAATGAGGCTTTACATCGGGAAACTCTACATTTCCCCATGACTGCGTCAACCAGACCCTTACTCTGATGTTAGAGCTAAAAATCTTCTTAAAGAAGGGGCAGTGGAGTTATGAAAAATTTAAAAATGTTGGAATATTGTATTTAATAATTTTATCTTACTAATATTTTAATATTTTTATTTAATTTTTATGCTTTTTCACAGTTGTTGCAGCCTTCTCAATGCCTGCAACAAAAAGGGAGGTAGGCACAAAGTGGCATTTTACAAAAATATCAATTTATTAAGGAAAACCAAAGTAAACATGTGAAAGTCTGTGTTAGTATGGATGTAGGGCAGGGCTACTCAATTCGGTCCTACGAGGGCCGCAATCCAGCAGGTTTGAGTAAAAATAATGAGTTATTGTGTAGAACCTGATTGGCTGTTAGAGCCACCTAATTTGACTCAGGTGTGTTGGTGCAGGGATACATGGAAAACCTGGTGGATTGCGGCCCTCGTAGGACCGAACTGAGGAGCCCTGATTTAGGGAAATGTATGTGAGAATACAAACCAAACCAAAAGAACAGAAGAGAATAATACAGCACCTGCACAAGCCCAGGTGATCTCCCAGTCCAAGCCTGGGAGACACACTGAGTGAGGGTGGTGGTGTATGGATGAGTTTTTAAGATGTGACAAAGCGTTTGTATTTTATACTTCGTATTTTGTGCTTGTTGTTTTTATAAGCTGTGGTGTTGCTGGATTTCTTGGGACAAAGGATAAAAATTAGCACTGGCTATAATCCTGCATATTTACAGGTATGGGATTTGTTCCCCAGGCCTCTGTAATCAATTTGCATTGTCCCTTTATTAAATAATAAACGAGAAACGAGGCTGGTGAGGCTTTTAAATAGGAGCCAGAGCACACCAGGTCCAGGTGTGGCTCGCACCACTAATCACCAGAAACACCTGCAACACAAACTTACACAGGTGGTGGCGGGGCCGTCACACAGCGATGGAACAGACAAGACTTCTTGTCATTGGCTTTGATTGCTCTATTGCAGGGGTCTCCAACTCCGGTTCTCATGAGCTACTGTCCTACAGGTTTTAGATGTCTCCTACTACAACACACCTCTGCACAAGCCTGTTAATGACCCAGTGATTTGAGTCAGGTGTGCTGCATCAAGGTAGAATCCAAAACCTGCAGGACGGTAGCTCACAAGGACCAGAGTTGGAGACCCCTGCTCTATTGTATAATATTACCAGGGTTTTTAGAGATGTTTTATATGCCATTAGACCAGCTTGTTATGCAGTATAAGAGGCTTGGGACATCAGTACGTGTCGGAAGCACCATAAGTCAAATAATGTCTGAGGAAATATTTAGTTCGGTTTTACTGGAGAACATAGTTTTGTCAACATTTAGGGTAAGATTTGAAAATTGTGTCCATTTACATCTTTTTGCACTTCATTTCTTAATTTGACTTTTTAAAAAGTCAGAACTAAATTGACTATTAAACACAACAATTTAATTAACTACAACACAATTTGATCAATGCAGATTACAGGGATTTCCTCCAGAATTATGAGAATTATGTGGGAAACCTTGACTAAGCTTCTCATGAATTGTGAGTGGGAGTCCTTGTTTTAATGCCATGGAAAGCGTTAATCGTCAGAGCTCCATTGATGCCAGATTTCCATGCCAGTGCAGTCCTGGTGGGCAAGCCTTGGCACCCAGGGGTCAACCCACATGCCACGTCTATGTGGGCTCATCACCTGCAGGGAATGATAATCAAGGTCTGTTACAGCACATAAAGAAGAGAGTGATCTGGCAACAAAAATAATTTATTTCACAGTAACTAAAAATCTCCCAGTGGCAAAGCCCTCCACACATGAACACAAGGATGAATGAGGAATGACGAGGATATGGCCATGAACAAAAGAAAACACAGAATATTTATACAGAGAGGCAGATGACTAAGGAGCAGGTGTAATCAAGGACGGAGTAAAACTAACTGAAACAAAGGAGCGGCCTATTAAATACAACTTAAAGTCACATAGAAAACCAAGAAACTAAAATACAGAGTGCAAAACCAAACCCAAAACCCCACAAACACCAAATCAAGGTTGGTTCGATGTGAACTGCACGGCTTGAAAAGTCACATGACGTTTTAGAGACATTCTGAACAGAATTGTTGACAAAGAGCAGCCTTGGTGGAGTCAAACCCTCAGTGGAGACAAGTCCAGTCATACAGGAGTCACAGAAAGCACATGTAGACTGGTTAAGTCAAGTACCGTACCCCCGCCGAGAGCCTGCAGAGCTCAGTTCACCACCGGGACGAAAACCACCATGTTCCAGAGCTTTGACTACCTGATTGACCCTTCTGTCCAGGACTCCTGAAGAGACCTTCTCTTATTAGACCTTAAAAGAAAAAAAGATCTTATCAAGGAAGCGGAGAAGTGTGATCCCTCTGTAGTTAGGACACACCCTTCAGTCCCACTTTTTAAAAATAGGGGCTATTACCCTTTCCTGCCAGTCCAGAGGCACCATCCTCTGAAATGCATTTAAAAATTTAAAAATAAAACCAATAAAACCTAAGTTTTTCTATATTAAACTAATTATCTGAAGATGCTTTTCCTTCATAATGAAAACAACAAAACCTGTCTACCAAAAACCAAAACAGTATTCCCATTTTTCCTTTTCTTCTTTTTTTTGTCCAAACCCCTGCTGTCCCAGAAAAGCAGAGCAGGTGAGACACCACACTGAACATCATGTTCATCAAACCCACACCTGTTTCTAACGTAAACTCAAACTTCTGCTTGAACAGCTGGTATGAAGCATGTAGTGGCACCATGATGCAGTTAATGCTTGTGCTTGTCATCGGAGACACTGATGAGGAGAAGTCTTCATCGTGTATGTGCATGTTGGAGAAGCACCAACAGGTGCTACCACAGGATCCAGATATCAGTATCTCCTTTACTTTGTGTAGCTTTTCTTCTAACATGAGGAATGGTAGTCGCTACAATAAAAACACACAGAACATTTCCAGAGCAATTATGTCACAAGACTGGAAGTAAACTGGGGAATAAGAGTATTTTATAAACAAATTACTGAAGCCTCAAAGCCACTAGCATAATGGCACGAGACAAAGAAGATGGAGAAATCTGAATGAGAAAAAGCATTTTGTAGTAACTTTGTATGGTGGTGTTAGTGTACATTTGTGTAACTGTCAAACCGTCGGCACCGATTTAAGGACAGAATTATGTAAAGTACATTTTTAAAACCCTTAATAAGCTTTGTTTTTTTATTCATTCATAAATCCTTACTGCATCTAAATAAGAGGAAAACAGATAAAAGAATCAGGCTTTTGTCTGATATCCTCCAAACTGTGATCTTCAAAGCCATCCCTGATGCACTGTAAAACTGATGATGCCATCAGACAGACATGTGTCTACATTTGTGTGGTTTCAGTTTTTCTTTTTCCTTTTTTTTATTTTTTGTCTGCACACCAGTAACAATGATGGATTTGATAGTAAGAAAATACTTTTATGAAAGTGGTCACTGCTGTGCCCTAGGTCTGAAATTAAATTTAAAAAGCCAAGCTAGGTCACGCTGCCATAAATAATAGAATTATGGGACCACAACAGTAAACATGCAAGAAAATTCAGCCTCAGATTATATCTGGACTTTTGGCAAAGATCGCCCCTCCTCAGTCCTCGTCTGGCAATGGAGCCACTCATTTACCACGTTATATCATATGATTTCTCAAGGATATTTTAAAGAGCACAAAGTAATGAAATTACTGTTGCCTTTCCCCCACATTAACCTTTAGTTTGAGGGCAGGGAGTCACATTTACTTATAAGCATGTTTTAAATAACAGACATTGGCCATTGAAGTTAATTTTATAAACAAGGGAACAACAAACACAGAAAAATGTCAAAACTCTATTTGATCTAAAAGCCAAGGAATAAAACGGGTTTAGAAGTGATTTTTAAATCTAACTACTTTGATAAGGTTGTGATGTGGATAGAAAAAATATGTCATTTTGTGTTTTAACCTGGAGATCAGGACAACCAAAAGCATCTAGTCAGCAGATCTTAGAGCTCTGGAAGGAGTGAGTACAAATAAAAGGTCAGAAAGATAAGAAGGCGCTAACCCATTTAACCACTTTAAAAAAACCCAGACTGGTTTCTGAAAACAGACTGGGAACCAGTGCACAGAAGCTGAACTCACTTTTTAACAAGACCGCAGAGACTGAAAACCATTTCTAAGTGTCGACACTAACTGATACTAATATTTAGTATCGAGTTAGACATCAGTAGGCACGTGCATGGATACCTAACTGCTTCAAGGAAAGGCCTGACTGTCTCTCTACCCATTTTCAACAGGCACTGCAGTGGTCAGCCCCTCCTCTGGTTGGGCCCTTGTTTACAGTGTTACTAACATTATCACTTTATTTAATGAGTTTTCAGACCCCTCTAGCAACTCTTTCTGAACAGCAACTAGCGACAAATCTGGGGAACTTTTCTGGTGTTACAGGAGACTTTTAGATAGTTTACTACGTCAAAAGGTGGCCAAGCTGATTTACACATCAGCTGATGTTCGTTGAGGTGGCGTCTACCCACCAGCTCGTCTGAACGATAGGTCCATGCTGCCCCCTCCTGCTGGCTTGCTGCTGGAGAATGTTGCTCAAGATGTTGCTCCACACAGCCATGAACTGGGATGAGGGGACTTTCCTACTTTCCCACACCTGGAACAACATCCTCCAGTGGCAAGCCATCACCAGGGGGCAGCATCAACATTTTATGTGGGTGAGCCGTCTTGGGCGGTAGATGCCGCCTCAATGAACATCAGCTGATTTGTACAAGTCACACACCTCTGATGAAGATGGAGGATGACCGTTGAAACATGTCATGTAGACTTATAATAAAACAACGTGTCTGATAACATAATTAAATCAGCTATAAAAATGATGGACACTATAAACTTTATTGGATTAGCATCAGTTCCAGCTCAGTGCAGGAGAGATTCACCTCTGCTTGATGACTAGACTAAATGAATCACTCAGAGCTGCCACTGGCTGATCCCGAACCGTCTTACTGTCAGATGCTACAGCCAGTTAATGTAGACTAGGGGTGCCCAAAGCTGGAAAACATAACTGTGGCCATTGAGGGCTGGAGCTGGACATCCCTGCTGGACTTCACCTCCCGGATGAAGGACCTGGTCACCATGGCGACCAAACTGACCCCATGCCCCAGTCTTATCTTTTCATCCTGAAACATCCCACTTCATCCTCCCCCACCAACCCCCCAGTCGCCCCAGCCCCAGTGCCCACCTCCCCTCCCTCCATGACAGAACCAAACTCCTCATCTGGCTCCAGCCTGTAACAGCACAGCGTCTGATTGATATGTGCTGGTCCAGGCTGCAGCGATGTGAGTACTCATGGCTCTCTCCAGGCCCGACATGCAATTAGTTTCCTTTATTCCTGTTTTACTAGGCAACAAAAAAAAGACCGATAAATGTTCAGAAAAGCAAGATTCATCCAACACATTCTAGAAACTTTTCACATCTTGTGTTCATTCTTCATCAGTGTCAGCCTGCCCAGAACAACAACTGGGCAGATAATGTTGTTAGCACACTGAAGCTAGCTCTGCTAAATGTCCCATCTTTGGCTTGACAAACATTTTTAATCAATGATTTGATCACAACGCACAAACTTGATTTCTTGTTTTTGAAGGCAAAATAAGTAGCATTGACACCTTGTGTTTCAAATCAGAACTGCAGTCGAAAAAGAAAAACATGGAGAACGCCCCCCACCCCCTGAAGTTTTTTGTGTTTTTTTTTTTAGTTTTTTTATTATTTTTTAATCTTTTTTTTTTGTATTACAGTGAGCAAACAGTCCAAGCAGACTCTATAATGGCTTGTTATAAAACTGACTCTTTATTGCATCACATCAAAATATCTTCTTTTTCGATTACTGGGTATAGAAAGCACATATAAAAACATCTTGAAAGAAATTGCGAAGCAATCAAATGACACAGCAGAGAAGCTGTTTTTCCCTGCAAACATATGGAAACTGTCAAACTGTTTACTGATAACTTATGCTGGGTTTACTGAGCTGGATGATGAGGAGTTTCTGTAAACATGACTAACAGGGGCACTGCAGACAAATGACTGAAGATCATTGAAATTTACTTCAAAGAGGCATATCTGAAATGGAAGGACTGTGTGGGATCTGAACAGATGGAGATCATCCAATGACTGGGAAATGAGGAGGGCTGCCAAGAGCCGGTCAAGCACATTATGTCCAATTTTCAGTGGACACACTGGCATATTTAGAGGTGGTATATTTACACAACAAAGTTCTGAGCTGAACAACGTCATAACAGGCATTATAACAGCATCCAAACAAGAGACATTAAAGCCACTTTCCTGGACTTTAAACAGCGAGAGGTGCTGGCCTTCACGTGAGAGGGTTTTATTTGGGATCTTTGTGGAATAAGATTACAATCTTTTTTCAAAGAAAAAGGAATATCTCAGCAGCAACTTCTTCATCCAGCTTGTGTTCCAGAAGCTCTATGACCTGAACTGCAAAAGGACACCCAATGCGCTTTCTACACCAGGGCTAATTCATTTGGTCTGACCAGTGTTTCCCTGCTCCAACACACCTGATACAAAGTGAGTCATTGTGCTGTTGGAATTAATTTAACTGGAGTCAGGTGTGTTGGAGCAGGGGAACATTGAAAACCTGCAGGACCACAGCCTTTGTAGGACCACAGCCTTTGTAGGACCAAACTGAGTGAAGGCTCTTTTCAGAGCATGCACATTTTCCAAAGTCAAGAATTTGTAGAACACACTCAGCAATTCAGTTTATAAAAACTCATATCTGCCCTGTAACAATAGTTCCTGGGTCACTTACTAGCACAATATCCTGCAGGAAGCGATGGATTTTAAAGAAAGCGATGGATTTTAGAAGAAAGTGATGGATTTTAGAAGAAAGTGATGGATTTTAGAAGAAAGTGATGGATTTTAGAAGAAAGCGATGGATTTTAGAAGAA
>JBAFSZ010000015.1:2481473-2497468 GCA_036919955.1 Melanotaenia pygmaea
CCTGCCTAAATGGCTGGGCAGAACAAATTCATGGCATGGAGATGACTTGATGATGGCACAATCTCCCACCTCTGGAAGCGACCCCTCCAAACTTCAGCTCTGAGTGAAGCTAGATCCATCAGAAAGGTGGAGGAGTGGCTGTTTGCTTTAATGACTTCCTCTAACGCAGCAGATATCTTATAAAAACTTTGCCTCATTGGAATATGAGGCTCTCCAGATGACCTCCCCCTCTCGTGTGTTGTTCCTTCATATATTGGCCACCTGAACAGGTTTATTGATGACTTTGCTGAACTGCTGTCAGTAATCTGTGTTGACTCTGTGTTATTGTTGGTGACTTCAACATTCATGCTGATGACCTGGAGGACAGAAAGACCAAAGAATTGTGTTGTGTTGTTGATAAGTTTGGTTTAACTCAGCATGTGGAACAGAGGACCCTTTCTGGAGGGTCTGAATATTTCCAAGGTTGTGGTGATGGATGTCGGATCATTCCTGTGTTTTCTTTGAAATGTTGTTACTGTCAACAAAAAGCCCAAACAGAAGTTATCAAGAACCGGTACATTGGTGAAAATACCACTGAAATGTTTATACAAGCTTTCTCTGCATCCAAACTTCTTTACACCAGCTTCCTGTCTGTCAAAAAACTGGCTTCAAAATCCTGCTGTTCGTTTCCAAAGACCTGAATGGTTTAGGACCAGAATACATTCAGGATCTTCTGGTTCGTTATGAAGCAACCAGATCCCTCAGGTCATCAGGGTCAGGTCTACTTTCTGTTCCCAGAGTCAGAACTAAATGTGGAGAGGCAGCGTTCAGCTTTTATGCTCCTCACATGTGGAACAAACTCCCAGAAACCTGCAGGTCTGCTGACTCAGCAGTTTTACATCAGGGTTGAAAACTGTTATTCCCCACAATGTAACTTTATTTCTGGCATTTTATTTATTTTATTTATTTATTTTTTCTTTCTTTCTTTCTCTTCTTGTTTAATTTCTTTTATTTCCTTTAAAGTTTTTTAAACTTTAAAGGACTGTACAAGTCTGTTTAAGGCAGTCTATGATCTGGGGCTGCTGCAGTGGGTCAGGTCTAGATTCAGATCTAGGACCAGGTCTAGGTTCAGCAACAGTAAGTGTCAGCAACATTAGTTAGGTCAGCTGATACCTGAATATACTGAATGAGCAGGTTATTCCATCTTCCCTGATGGCACAGCCATATTCCAAGATGACAACACCAGAATTCATGCGGCTCAGACTGTGAAAGAGGAAGAGGCTTCATCGTTTTCACACATGACCCGGCCACCAGTAAGTCCAGACCGGGGGCCTCATTTATAGTGCTGGAACAAAAAACATAGATACAAAAACTGGCGTACACCAATTATAGTCAGTTTTTAGGATTTATAAAAACCAAACTTGGTGGGAGAATGTTCCTACCTCCCGCGCAACTCTAAAACTCACATACGCACAAAATCTGGAAAAAAGGGAAAGTGTGACACCAACGCTTCAGAATAAAATCAAGAAAATGATGAAAAATGTGCGACATTTGTGCACAATCAAATATTACCTTTCACACCACATGTTATATATTAAAGTTGTTTCCAAAAATGAATAAAGACATAAATTTAATATTAATACTCCTGAGAGGGTACGCTTAAAAAAAACAACAAAAAAAAGGATTAACACAAGAAAGGTAGATGGTATTAACAGGAGCCTTTCATTTTGAAAGAAAACTTCCATGTTAGAAAAGACATTCAGACAGTCTGCTGCCAACATGCAGTCAGTAAAAGAAAATGTGAAAAGTAGATTCATTCATTCATTCTAAGACCCATCAGAGTCGGACGGAGACTGGAGGCTGGAGGTCTAGAACTTTACTCTAGACCAGGGATGCCCAAGTCCAGTCCTCAAGATCTACTATCCTGCAGCTTTTAGATACAGCCCTTCTCTAACACACCTGAATCTAATGAATGGCTCGTTACCAGGCATCTGCAGCACTGAATGACATGTGGATGAAGGAATTGAGCCGTTTGATTCCGGCGTATTGGAGAAGGGTTGCATCTAAAAGTTCCAGGCTAGTAGATCTCGAGGACTGGACTTTGGAACTCTTGCTCTAGACTTCACTCAACTTTATTCACCTGACCTTTTATAGCCACCATAAAGGCGCTACCACATATGCACCAACTTTAGAGTTGACTCGGATTTATAAATGGAAACAGGCGTGGGGTGTGTGTGCATGCTCTTTTATAATTCTGAAAGGTTTTGTGTACCACATTTCCTTTTTTGCCTACGTACACCACCTGTTGTCTGCTTTGCTACCCGATATTGTAATGGGACTCTGGACTCTTCCTCTGTGTGTGTGTGTGTTTAAGGGCGTGGTAGTTTTCTCCTGACAGGTTCATGAGATGCAGCTGCCGGTCATCTACTAATCACAGCAACGGTATATGTATACCACACTCTTCCCGTCATTCGTTGGTCTACACACGGGTTTGACCTTTGTATTTGTCTAAGGATCTTGTCTTGCTTGTGCTCCAGGTTAACTTATGCATTGTCCTTCCAGAGAATCCGGTTTTCCAGTCTCACTCAGTTTCAGGGCAGTTGGACGGACCACCACTTCTGCTCCAGAGTCCCCACCAGCACATCGCTGCCTCGGATTCAACTCTCATCCATCTGCCCGGTCATCAGCTCACCACGACTATTGCTCATCTAAATAAATCCTTTTTGTTCTCAGCTCCAGTACTCGGTCTGCTCTTTGGGTCCGCCATCTTACCTTCATGACAAATATATATGAATGAGGCCCCAGAACCCCACTGAAAATCTTTGGGATGTGCTGGAGACGGCTTTGTGCAGTGGACGGACTCTCCCATCATCAATATGTCTGGATGGAAATAAATGTTTTTGTGAAGGTGTAGGTGTACAGCTGGTGTGTGTGTATGCATATGCAGAACTTGGTGAAAAGTGAATTCAGCACTGGATGAAAATTAATCTTCTGACATTGCAGAAACTTACTAAAACAATGACACAAGCTAAAAGCAGTCAAACCAAATATCTGAGAGTGAGACCTTTTTCTTTAGTGGCAACTTTTCCTTTTTTTCCCTCCAGGCAGTGTATTAGAACAAGATGGTCTGTTACAATGACATCCTAAGTTATGTTGTGATTAATTACACAGTCATAGTTAGTGTTTTACCAGTAGGTTGAATTTCCATTCTGATGATCTCCTGCTCATCCTTCACACACCCCATGAGGCAGTGTCAACAGAATTAGAAAAAAAATCCAAAGAATAGCTGAACGATGTGCAGGATATTCATGAAGAGGGAAACTTTGTTGCTCTTTTCAGAAAGATAGATATGTGGAATATCTGACAAGCCATCAATCACACCAAACACAGAGATATATTTCCAGCTTCACCAAGCATGTCTTTTTCTTTTGTTCCCTTGTTTTTCTCCTCCAGTTTTCTTCACAGCGGCTGACAACAGATAAATGAGAGAAATGACGCTTTGAATCACCGTCAATAAAAAACCCTCCCTTTTTGTACCCTGGTGCAGGCTTTCCATTCCCAGAATTATGGCACATGTTCCAGTTTAATCTCTTCTTCTCGGTGTGTGAGGGAGATCTTGTCAGACTATAAACTGTTCAAATTAAATCTCAAAAAAATGTTCAAACCCAAAACAAGGAAGCAGTTTTCAGACTCACTGTTTTTTCTTTCTATTGAGTCCAAGAGAGTTTTCTTTTCATTTCCAACATGTTAGGTCAACTTTTAAATACCAGAACTTGAACTTGAAAGTTTTTGGAGTCAACTGGGAAGAAATTTTGTGATGCTGTTAGGAAGCCACCACCACCTCAACTTTACACAAAACAGTCACACAGCTGCGAACAGTTCTGCAAAATGACAACAGCCTGATCTTCTAGGTCCTAACATGAAAATCACTTGGTTGTGGCCTTAGTCACTGAAACAGCGGTTATTTTATTACCTATCCACTCCAGACCCTAAATCCAGACCCTTGATCCTTTTTGTGTGTTATTTTCCAGAAAATACTGGGAATGGTTGACTTCTGGTTTACCAACAGATCTTCTTTAAACCCACAGTCACAAGTTATGACTGCTTAGTAATTTTCATCCAACTCTGAGCATGGTTGCTGTGGATTCAGTCTACTTAACACTTTAATTAAAATGTAATTTCCACTCTTGTTGTGGATTAAACTAAATAAAATCAGCAAATGGTTTTTGCTATAATCCGTAAAAGGGAACATTTATGACATGACACTTTCTTCACAAACAGTAAATCTGGGTTTCTTAAACTTTTTGGGGCCAGGGGCTCCTTACAGTGGAGAAAATTAGCCTCCCATCACAGTCCTGAAGCCAATCAACACATTTTTATTGCTGTTTGAACTTTGTATTAGTTGGTCATTAGAAATATTACACTCTAAACTTTTCAACCTAATTAACTGAACTACAACTCAGAAAATAACCTAAACTAATTACATTCAGAATGTTTTATATCACACACCACTAACACCAGTAACTCGTGATGATTCCACCGTTTGGTTTTGATGGTCGATGAATCAGATTCAGGGACAAACGTACGACAGCACCCAGATTCACCTTTGACACACCAGTAGTTAGAAATATTGCTCTTATTTTACAAAAGACTGTAATGGAAACACAGCTAATGATGATGCTGAAGGCAGTAGACCCAAACATGGCAAACTGGAGAAGGATGGTACACTTAATCCTAAAAAGAAAGCTTTGTTTTCCAAACATCATCCTTGATCCATTACACCATGACCATCATTTTCATTACCGTGCTCCAGCAGGCGATGCAGGACTGTCCCTTCACACTCCATAGAAATAGAAAACGTCTTTACTCAAGCTGTGAACATGCACAGAATATATAAATAGTATTTGTCTAGAGATGTCTCCTTAGCTTCCCAGTCTTGTACTTTTTCAGTATTTCTGGATTAACATCAGAAACATTATGTCTGAGGTTAATAAAACTAATTCTTTGTGTTTCTCAGACATAAAACAGAAAAAAGGTAGCATAGAAGTGTTTTCTCTCATTTTGTCTTACAGCAGTGGAGAAAATAATACAGATGATGTGGAAAATCACACTCATGTCATCTCAGATGTGAGTAACATGTTCCCTTTAGAAAAGTGCTGGAACACAGTCTGTTGAGAGCTGGGAACACCTCGCATCACATGACCAGCAGAAATCAATGCAAACTAAAGCGTCTGTTTCTTAACTTTTTAAATGCAAGAAATAAAGTGTAGAATGAAATCTGACTTCATGAGGTACGTCTGTATTATTGCTTATTAACACAAATGGTTGGAGAAGCTCCTGAAATGGCTGGTTGGTTTAAAACTTTGAGCCTAGCTAACAGACTGAAAGGTTCGTTCATTCCTGCAGCAGTTTCTTTTAAAATGATTTGTTGTGATATGTGTGCCTGTTGATTTTATTAAACATGTTGCTCTACTGGCTGTAAAACTAATTACCCCCAGGGGATAATAAAGGTTCTTGAACTTGAGCCCAGAGCCTGACCTTATTTATGGCTAGTTGCCACTCGCTGAAACAGCTGATCAGCTGATCAGCTTGTTCTTGACGGGGTAGAAATCACAATGCTGGTTAATATGGGTCAGGAAAAAAAAACCCTATCTGCAGGGAAAGTTGAGGACATAAAAAAGTCACTTGACTTTCTCATAGAAAGGTTTCTGCTGTGAGGTTACAGCAGAAGACAAATTGATGCTGGTTGACGAGGTGATAGCTCCGACTAAAATGCAGAAAAGATAAAGGACTCGCCTATTTGGAGAGCTTTACAGCTACACAGCACTACTGACTAAAGGCTGGGGCAGGCGAGCTCAGGAATCCAGGGACATAAACAGGTCATCACACAAAAAGTTCAGGCTTTATTAGCACAAAGGCTGGACATACAAAGGGGAAAACTGACAATCTGGGAAGAGGAGCGACTGCTGCTTTAATAGAGAGCAACACAAGTGAATAGGGTCAGAAATCAGGGCTGATGTTAAGCCAGATGCCTTCAAAGGCATCTAAGAAAAAAAATCACCTAGCCTGAGACCATGGTGCACATTTGTTTGACTGTTTGGTGTTTTTTACCTCAGAGATTCATTCAGTGATGCATTTCCAACTATAACGTTATTAGTCTTTACACCACTATACTACTATCTACACAGGTAAGCAGCCAACTGTTTGGTTCCACATTTCATGTGCACACATTTGGTGGGGATTCATAGACAAAGAGTACGCTTTATTCACATTCAGCATTGTTTACTTTACTCATAGAACAAAATTCAGGTTCAGTGCTTTGAGACAGTATCATAAGAAGACAGACGGACAGCAGGCGGTTGTTCCTGGCTTCCTGAGGCTCATGCACTGTGGCTTTCCTCTCCCCTTCTTTTGGTGGGCACATGGACCTCCCTTCGGTGGGCAGCCTTGGGTCTGTGGTGTCTGCAGGTTGCTTGAAGCCTTCTCCATCTACTTCTGATCCTCGGGGCACAGTTGCATTTACATGACTACTAAACACAACTCATTCCTTATAAAGCGCACTTACACACACACATATATACTCGTTGTTGTTGTTCATGGTTTTCACAGTTTGTTTTTCTACAGGTGCTCCCGATGATTGTTTGCTGTGTTTTCTTACAGAAGCTTCGGGATGTTTTCTTTACAGATGAAGCTGCTGGTTGTCTGGTTGGGTTTCATTGTACGGTCTATTATCTCCTTTTTCCTCTCATCATTTTTTCACTTTGCTCATCTCTCCTTCCACGTGCTTCTCCATCAGGTTAAGTATTACTATGTAAATTCAGCAATAAACAAATTAAAAAAAAAAGAAAGAATACTTCCCAAGTTTCAGCTCGAGTATTACATCCACAAAGTTTCATATCCATAAAGCTCCTCTTGGCAAAGCAAAATTATTCAGCACAACACAGCAGCAGGAACATCATCCCGCTGACATGATGCTGGGTGGGACGAGGTTTAAACACAGGAAGAAAAACGAGGAAAAAAAGAAAGAATACAACAAAATATAAAATCAGTTAGACACAGCGGCATGGGGAGAGCAAAATGAACAGAATCAGAAAGGTTTACATCATGTTGTTGCACTAATGACAGAAGAATGATAACAACGATCATTAAGATCACTGAGAGTCAAGCAGCCTGACGGCTCCAGAGAATTTGGTGAGGAGTTTGGATGTCTGGCTTGGAAACTGCTTTTGCACCAATATGCACAAAGTTCTACTGGGAACTTAAAATGTTGTGACATCTGGTTCCAGAAACATTTTCTATGGAATAAAAACGTGTTAAAGATAAAATATGCTGCAAAATGATACGACACACCTGTTAGACCTGTTCAGGATTATCAGACTGATGACAAGAGGACAGTCTGTTGGTTTCTGTGTAAAGCAAATATTCACCAATAAACTGTAAACGGTTTAATATGAAACAAAAGCAGGTCCTGAAAACTCAGTGATCTTTTTGTTATTGCTGTGTGACGTCAGTTTTCAATTACACTCAAAAAACTAGATTTTTTTTTAAATATTACTTACAAAAAATGGTAAATTTATGTTAATTTTAATTACATTTGTTCGGTTAACAGTGTGAAAATATTTCATACTCAACAAAGTGGAAATGATTCATAATAGAAGTTCCTAATGCATTTTGAATTAACAGATTTGTCTCCTGTTATGCATCACTGCTTATTTATTCAAGTCAAATAATTCCAATTTAAACTCAGAAAAACCAAAGTAATTCATGGAAGATGTCCTTTACAGAAGTTTACTGCAACTCGCTTGGGTTCAGTATTTATTTTACCATCGCCCCCTGATACAGAGGAAAATAATTCTATTTATTTATTTATTTTTTGCAATAAATTAAGTGTTGCAATTGTTACAAAGAAATAAAGAAATGCAAAGAAATGTTTTTTTTTTTTTTTTTTTTTTTTAATGTTCAAATTTTACAAGCTGTCACTGGAGTAAACAAGGACGTCATCAAATGATCCCAAACATCAAATAAAACATTCAATAAAACACAAAAACAATCCAACAATTCATGAAACACATGGATATTTAACATTTACCATGAATACATTACAAAATATTAATGAAGCTCATTTACACTTGCTTCTATATCAACATTATATTTACATTTTCTTTATTAATTGTTTCATTAAGATAAAAAACGAAATAGTGCTGGGATTTATTTCCTGGCAAACATCTCTGAATGTTAATGCATACATTTATTTTTTATTTATTTAGAGCGCCACAGAGGACGACGGCACACGTCTGACTCTGCATCTTGGTCTTCCTCATCTGGACTTTCACCCTCTCCTGTCTCATCCGCTCTCTCTGGACGTCCATCCTCGGAAAGCGCTCATCCGAGTCTCCCTCAGTGATTTAGTTAAGGATCTTTTCTATCTCTGTCATGGAAGTGTTAACTGGGAAAAATATGATCCAAAAAGTCCTGATGTCCAGTACAGAGGAGATTTATAAAAGAGCATTTAAAACAAATAAATACAAAAGTTTAGCTCTGAAAAGTTTTCCTCTGATGTTTACACACTGGAAACAACTGGGATCTAACATGTTTTCCAGAAGCATTTTTTACTATATTGTTAAATCCCCTTCACACCCAATTGCAGCCAATTAATTAAACATTTTAACACAAAAATAAAAAAATAAAAAATGTAGTCACCTGAAAGAAGAGAGAAGAAGACCATCCAATCATTTTAATCGACCTGTTCTAAAAGATGGTTGATGGTATGTCTATCAAACATATCATTTGTCCCTCCCCCATCAACCCCTCTTCATGCATGAATCACACGCTCTCAGATGCTTGGAGGCTTGTAGAGGTAAAGAAAAAGCTGGAGCCAGAGCTTGGCTAGCTTACTACATCAAAATACGGTACACACTTAAACGTGAGGGACATTATGGCAGCACAGGTGTCTTTATCGGCTCGAAAAAAAAAAAAAAGTCTACTTCCAAGAAAAAAGCTGAAGGAGAGATGTTGTCAGGTATTAGTTTATCCATGAATGAGCCATCAGGAAAATGTTAGCAAAGGTTAGCAAATCACAGCTGCCCAGCGCGCCTCAACCCTTGTGAACAAGCATTCTGTGCTTTGGAGGCTTCGCGGGGAAAAGAAAAGCGTTTGGACTTTAGAATTGTAGCTTGACAAATTTTAAATATGAGTTTAGCATGAACAAACCGTCACTGTTTCATCCTGGTGGTTTTTGTTGTTGGTTGATGTAAAAGTGGGTTGAAAAAGCATCCAGTCCCCTTTTTATTTAATCTAAATGAATAAGTATGGAGCACAGACATGAAGGGCAGCTAATATTTATGACTGAACCTCTAAAAGTGCTGGTCCAAATGGAAATCTGTTGCATGTTGATTATTCAACCACTGACAGGTGTTGGTGTCATCCTTGAAAGGCTGTCAGCCATAGCTGATGGATGATTGTAAACTGGTAAACGGTAGATGCATCTGCTACATGTTCCATGTGAACTGTGTTAAGGAATCTGAATTTTGTGTCTTTCCTTTGCACAGTATAGTCTCAGTTCCCACTTACAAGGAAGTCTGTCCAGAAAGTTCCTATTTGTTGTCCCATGATGGTAAAATAATAAAACACCACTGAACGCAGCTACATAAAGTTTTTATTATTTTTTTAGCCATCTTATCAGTTTAAGCCACACTGTGTGACGTAATGCTAATGATCCACGCTATGCCATGTTTGATGATATTTGCTGAATTGTAGCAGGCTGCGACAAGCAGCACAGATGCTGAACTAAAAATGTTGTTTTGTGACAGTGAAAAATGACTGTGCTGGTTAATATACTGAATATTAACATGTTTACTGGCTAACAGCTCACTTGGGGGCTGATGCATCCTTTCTTGGCACAGTTACGGTCTGAGCTGGAACCGGAGCAGCAGCTGACGAATGTTTACAGAAAATCTTTGAGATGTTCTGCCATTTCTAACTTTCTTTCTAAATCATTATGGTAGATGTAAATATAGCTCAAATCACTGCAGACATGCTGTCTTTCACTTAAGGGGATGATGATTTTGTCAGATGACACTGTGCATATGAAATCAGGATTTTATTAAGCCAAGCAGCTACTTCTCAGTGCTTTTAAAGGGACCCCAGCTGAACACTCGGTCTAAATGAAGAGCTGTTTAGGCACAATTTCTGACTCGTTTCACTGCCTGACAGGGAAAACAGAAAGGAACCGTAATGAGAGCAGCTTTATTGGTAATTTAGCTTTATCAATAAAAAACAAATGTAAGGCAAGGCAAGGCAAGGCAAATTTATTTACAAGACAATTCAAAGTGCTTTACATAAAACATTACAGCAGGGTGCAGAAAGATTAAAAGAAATGCAATTAATGAAAAAAAACAGAAGGAAGATGGTAAAATAAAATAGATAAAATGCAAGAAATAATGTTCCAGTGTGGGGAAAGATAATAATAAAACATGATTCCAGCTTAAAGAACCAGATGCAGATTTTGACTTCTAAATAAAAATTATTGAAATGCAGCAGAGAACAGGTGGGTCTTTAACCTGGATCTAAATAAACTGAGTGTTTCAGCTGACCTGAGGCTTTCTGGGAGTTTCTTCCAGACATGTGAAGCATAGAAGCTGAATGCAGCTTCTCCATGTCTGGTTCTGACTCTGGAAACTGATAAGAAACTGGATCCAGATGACCTGAGGGTTCTGGTAGGTTCATACTGGGTCAAGAGGTCTCTAATGTATGTTGGTCCTAAACCATTCAGAGCTTTATAGACCAGCAGCAGAACTTTAAAGTCTATCCTCTGACGACCAGGCAGCCAGTGTAAAGACTTCAGAGCTGGACTGATGTGGTCCACTTTATTGGTCTCAGTGAGGACTGGAGCAGCAGAGTTCTGGATCAGCTGCAGGTGTCTGACTGATGTTTTAGGTAGAACCTGTAAAAACTCTGTTACAATCATCAAGCCGACTAAAGATAAAAGCTGGACTAGTTTTTCCAGGTCCTGCTGAGACATCAGAGGTTTTACTCTTGATATGTTCTTCAGCTGATAGTAGGCTGACTTTGTAATTCCCTTAATGTGTTTTTCAAAGTTTATGTCTGAGTCCATCAATACACCCAGATTTCTGGCCTGGTTGGTGGTTTTTAAGTGTATAGACTGAAGCTCTGTGCTGACCTTTAATAGTTTCTCTTTGGCTCCATAGACAAACACCTCAGTTTTGTTTTTGTTTAACTAAAGAAAGTTTAGACACATCCAGTCATTAATCTCCTCAATGCATTTACCAAGAGCCTGTATGCTGAGTCATAGCATTTGACTAGAGGAGGGGAGTGACGCTGTAGGCATGTTTGATGTTGGAATAAATGTGGTCCAAGGTATTTTCCCTTCTTGTGGCAACCTTCACATACTGGACGAATTTGGGGAGCATAGTCTTTAAGTACGTATGAAGCTGTTTGTTGCCATCAGTAACAGTATCAGTTTGGCAATTTTGTGAGTGATGGATCTGCCGTTTGAGAGGCAGGGTCTCGGTAGTGCTGGCCTTTCCGGTTGTTTATGTAGCCTATCATCTGTGTCTGACCGGCATCCACGCTTTTGCTTCCTTGCTCTGCGCTGTCGCCATCTCTTGCTGGGCAGGCTGACCATCCACAGAGATTTGGGTGGTCTCGTTATGACCTCCTGGATGTTGAGTTTCTGGTGATACCACATCACTGTAGGCGCTGCACCAATCTGCCAGTCAATTCTCTGTGGCAGGTAACTCCATGAACCCAAGAGCTGTGTTGTGTGGGGTATTAGGTTTCCCAAGACAAAATAGTCTTTTGGGATGTGTCACACTAACAGTCATTCAGAAACCTTGATGGACAGACACCATAGTATATCAGAGACTTTACCCAGATTAGGGACAATGGGGTACTCTCCTGGAGTCAGGGCTTTGAGGAGAGCTTGCCAGTGAGTGCCTGGTGGTCGAGCCTTGGCACCTGGGGCTCAGTCAGGCTCAGCCCAAAGAACCACAGGTTGCCATGTCTACATCATCTCACCACCAGGAGAGCAAATCCAAGGTTGAGTAAGATATGAACTGGGTGGTGGCTGAAGGCGAAGATCCTCAACTACAGAAGCTGGCTGTAGGGATGTAGATATAAAACCTCCATGTGATGTGTGTGACTCCATGTATGTGTGGCTGCCAAGGCTCACCTGACCATCACAATTGCCCCACAAGTAAATTGCTGTAAGTTGGTTCCTCATATTTGGACCACATCTGGCACACACAACACTTCCCAGTGCCTTAACTGAGCCATAAGTGCTCTCTGGGTACTGATGGGATACTTGTTTCTCTTCACTCAAGAAAGAGAATTGGATATTTGAGTCATCTGAGTCACTGAATAAGTCACCCATAGTGTGGAAATCCATAGGCCCACACAAACTCCACTCACTCCTAGTTCCCACTGATATATGCCACTAAAACCATAGATTCAAAACCGATACTTGTGAGACAAACATAATGTGCATGGTGAGTTGAGTTGAAACAAGATATCAGGGCTGTTGCTTTTTCCTTTTAATACAGTCATTAATTTGTCTCTAGAAGTGACCACAATCAGGTTCTCCTCCAATGGAACCAGGTCTGAAATGCTGACACCCTCTATTTCTTTAAGAATTACCATAAAAACTACATCTTTTATAAATTTAATTTAATTAATCAGTCATTTTACCCTGCTTTAATTCACATGTTAATTTAAATCTTTTATTTATTCACATTTTTTCATTTTTAGAGCCATTAATTAAGTTGTTTTCTGTTTGTTTTGTTGTATTTTGTTTGTGTTGCCATTGCGTTTAAAATATGCTGTATAAATTAAGTTGATTTAATTTAAGTAAATATATTTAGCAGTTAGAACAGCAGTCACGCAGGAATGATATGTTGTCTGGTCTGTTTGTTGCAGTTAGCTAGCTACTGGTTGCAGGAACAAGACAGGGAACTGGTTAAAGACAAGGAATCATGACTCTTGAGTCAGTAAAATGATTCTCGACGTTTAAACGATTCGGTCAGGACTCATACATCAACAGTATACTACATGACTAACAACCTCTCTACTATCAGCCTGTCGGCCCAGTCAAATTTGATAATTTAATCACCAATATTAAAATGATTTTTAAATTATTTCAATTCTTGTGATGTTTTTTTTTATTTCTATGACCAATTATTTACAGTTTTTAAATGCACTTGCTGACACCTGCTATGAACTATTGCAACAAATAACTAAGATGATTATATAAAAAATAAAAAGCAGTTATTGACAGAAACCCCTGAAGGTACTGAAAAACAAATGATCCTTTTACGATATCACAGGGAGGCAGGAAGGAAAAGCACCAAAGCAAAGCCCATAAAAACATCTCTAATTCCAAATCCTACAAAACAGAGAACATTTCATCTCCCACTAATGCCCCATCTTTAATCTGTGAGCACACATTTGGACTTCCAAGGAACACATCCTGACTCAGGCTCAGAGGTAGGGCCATGATAATCAATGAATGATGAATCATGCCCCTTCTAGGCACACACTGAGAGGAGAGACCAAAGACACAGTTTCAACTTCCTGCAATTACTTAAAATTCAGTATGGTTCAATTCATACAAGAGCAGTAAAAAGCTGTGTGTAAATGGCCACTAAAAGCTTTATAAAACAATAAATTCTTTGTAGAAGCCTAATAAACCCTTGTCTGATTATTTTACTACAATAACACCTGCACACTGACACACAAACAAACAACCGTCATGAATACAATCAGAGATCATCCTGGACATATTGACTCCCTGGAAACATCCGTGTTGCTGGGCACTTGGATCTAACGTGGAAGATTATCAGACTTTACAAGCCTGCCAATAAAACAGTGGCTTTTAGATAAATCACATTCAGTAACGTGTACGGCTGGGTATGACCACAAACCTTCACCAACAGCCGATTTGATTTTGATTAAAGCCAATTCAGTATTGGTTCATTACAGACATTTATGTAACACCATTTTTCTGAAATATTAGAGACAGACTACATATTTTTATAAAACACTGAGCCCTATTGCATGACCAGATCAGATACCTGGGAGTAATCAGATTACTATAACAATCTAATCTGACATGTCTACGTATACTTTTGAAATCTGATATTAAAAAGATTGTTGTCTACCTTTAACCAGTCCATCATCCAGTTTATTTTGGAGTAGGTACATGGTGACATAAGTTCCTTTTTTTTCAAACATTGTGGGTTTGTTGAACATGGCGGAGCAACAGTCTTAGCGTTAACTGCTAATGTGAGCGTTAATTAGCTGCCAATAGTTTACAGGTGAATGGTGAATGAAAAAAATCCAAATTTGGCATTTCAGTCAACTAAAATGATACCGAAGCCGTATGGAGAAATATTAAAATCAGTGTTTTAAACACTAACAGACTGGAACTGATTCATAGCTCACACTTTTACACAATGAAGAACTGCAAATATGATTTCAGATCTTTTGAGCTTTTGCCCCATAAAATGTCATTTATTATGTCCTCACATGCTTCGAACCCTTTTCCAAGACAAATACAAATTACAAACACAAAAACACAAATTTCTTCAGCACAAGTGCAACATACATTTTAAGGTTCCCAGATTTTCTAAAGGTTTTCTAACAGCCATGTGTCCTCATAGCCTGTGTATGAGGCCCAGAAAATTCTTTCACCTCTCGGGTTGATGTGACACCCTAAATCATAGTATATTGTATGTTAACTCATTCAAAGCACTCTAGGACACTGTTGTGCAACATTATTGCATATAAAGGACTGTTAATTAGGCTCCATAAAGCTGTAATAACATGCATCCCTAGAGGAAAATACATAACAAAATACCATATGCACACAACTTAATTATTGCACAATTAACTTAACTTAGTTAAAGAGATGCTGTATAATCATGTAGCAGTATCAGTAACTAAAGCAGATCTGCTTGTGTTGAGTGTGTGACAATGAATTTTTAAAATATAAATTAAATACACTGAGAACTTAATGTAACTTTGTGTAGTTGAGTTATATTTTAAGACTAAACATTTTCTCTAAAGAACATTTATTTATTAACTGTTTATCCATTAGTCTGACTTTTTCTTTAAATGTACATATATAATATTTATAAATAAATGATCATTCTTTTGACTTTAAAATCTCATCGTCCTGAATTTCGGACATTGACCGGATCAGTCTCAGGAGATGATGGAGGATGAAGAACTGGGACACCGATGCTCTGCTCTTCTGTGTTCTTGCCTCCAGTGTTGCTCTCCGGATGCATGATGTTTGATGTCAGACAGCCTACCGACACTGTCCAGCTAAGGATGAAAGTGTTTTCGCTTTTGAGGACGTGGTGGAGTATCGGGTGCGGCGCCGGTATGTGGTGTTGGTATCTAGGCAACCGTGACAGCAACACACGCACAAACAAATTGCCTTCATTATGGACCGTCCCTATCATCAAAACAAGTCAGAAGTCCAGAATTTTAAGTTTGGAGGCTTTAAAGACACACTGCAGAACTTTTGCAGATTTTCTCAGTAACGCGCCCCCTGATCATCCCACCTGCACTCTGAGTTCTCTCCAGCCGGTAAAACACGGTCTATTCTTATCTCTTCCACTGTCTCCCTCTTCCCCTGATATGCTTTTCTTAGCTGAATCCACCATGGCATGCGTTCACAATGGCTGGTGGTTTTTCTACTTACTAGCGTGTGGCGTGAGGCATAAATTAAAACTCAGCTGCTATATCACTGCAACATCCCAGAATAAAAAGTAGGTTTCTCAACCTTGGGACACTGCTGGGAAGCGAGAGCTATAATAGATGTCACTGTTTCATGAAACAAGTTTGGAAGGCAGAGCTTTTAGGTCGGAAACCTACACTCACAGAAATGATTCATGCCAGAGTTACTTTTTATGCATTTGGATCTATTAGATTTTATTTAAAAACTAATATTTGCAAAATTAATGCATTGAAATTAATTATAATCTACATAATTG
>JBAFSZ010000015.1:2599263-2613043 GCA_036919955.1 Melanotaenia pygmaea
CTGTGGACTCCATGATCTCTTTTAAAAAGCAGCTAAAAACACATCTTTTTAAACTTGCTTTTACTTAGTTTTATTTGATTTTATTCTCTCTGTATTACTGTTATTCACTGTTTTGTCTTATCGTTAAGCACTTTGAGATTTTTATCTCGAAAGGTGCTACATAAATAAACGTTTACTTACTTACTATGTCTCTGTGTCAATAACTTTGTTCTTCCAGTTCAAGTGGTGCATATTGCCTGAATAGTTTTCATTTTAGTTTTTTGAAGACCGCTAGGCCACATGTCATTCTTTTATATGTTCTAGAATGTGCAGCACCCCTTTACATTGTTCCTCTGCCCATAAAACACCACTAAATGCCTTAGATCTACTAATCAACAACACCTGTTCCCTCATGTAGAATCCAGGGGATCAGGGGATCCATGGCATGTTGGTATTTGCATGAATGGGGTTCCTGAGGAAAACAGGTTGGGAACCACTGAAGAGTGAGAATGGGGGTCATGCTTTCTGTGAAGCTTTGGGACAGCCTTACTATTTCAGTCAAAGACTCAGCCACCATGAATATCTTCAAGGCCAATTTGAAGAGTCTTTGTATATTTTTATTTGTACTTTTTCTGTTATTTATTTCTTGCTTCTGATAACTGTTAACCACTTCGCTTAACCCCAAACTTCACATGATTTTTTAAGGTGCTATACAATTTGATATGATAGACTTAACCACTGGTACATGTTAACCAAAAGTTGTGTTAAGAGAATTCTGTCAGCAGAATCTTCATCTTTTTGTCTTCTCAGTTGTAATGTGGCTTCGGTAATGAGCAGCATGGAATGAAACTGAGGGAAATGCATCGTTTGTAGCAACATACTGTCTGTTTGCTTTCCTGCAGGGTTATTATTACTGCACAGTCTAATACTAAGTTTATTAGATCTGAATTGGACTTCATGGCTTCCAATAAACTTATAGAACTGCTTCACTTTGTACATACTAATGTTTTATGTGCAGCATCTGTATTTATTTGTCTGAATAATTAACAAAAATATGTTTTAATAACATGTTTTGTTATTAATGTGTGAACATTGAAGGTAAAGGCTGCTGTTTTTGGAGATAATGATCATTTATGATAGTTGTAACTACAGGTTTGTGTGTTAGTGTGATGAGAACCTCACCTGCTGGAAAATTCTTTTTGTTTGTTTGTTTGTTTATTTTTCCTGAACCATAAAGAGCAAAATCACTTCATATCGAAGTTGTACTCTGAGATTTACGTATAGAAAATATTGGTGTACTCCGCTTAAGTGTGTGATGCAAAATGCTGGTTGGGATAAAATGCTGCTGTTCCCTTCCACAATCTAAATATGCAATAGATTTAGAGTTACATCACAATATACTGCATAATATTTACATCTCACCTTATAATTATAGTAAGTAAAAAACAGATGTTTGCTTGGGAAGGTTCCTGACTCTAACATAACATGAAAATTTTACTCAAACTCTTAATAATGGAAAAGAAACCTATTATGGTAATGTGAGTCAGAGACGAACTCCCTCTATTTTCATATGAAAATGATTATGTAAGATTTTAACTAAAAACTGAGATATTATTAAAAAAGCTGCTGCTTTTCTGCAGAAATCGACTAAACTGTTGGAAACTATGAGACTGAACTGTAACTTGGATTCATGGACATTATGGATATGACTGGTCGGGTCCATGTGAAAAGAACATTTGATTGACTGAGGATGGCTGTTGGAAAGCTGTTTGCTTCTGATTTGTCTTGTTTCTCTTGTAGAGGCTCCATTATAGGCTCAAGCATGTCTGTGTTAATGCCACTGGAGTATTTTACATGCTGCGACTAAACTGGTTGTCTTGCAACTGCTGTGATTTAAAACCCATTAGCAACCGCCCTTCTGCAGCAGCAGCGGACACAGCAGCCTCCATTTATGGCTCTATTTATTAGTCGTTTTCCATTATTTTTGTCAGAGTGCGAAACAGACGTGAGGACCTTATGCAGGCAGATGAGGCAAGAGGCAGACACGTGCAAGAGTTAAGGTTTGATTGACACGAACTAACCTAACAAAAACAAAAACTGGGTCAACACGACAGAGACAGGACTGTAACATGACATGAACATTACATGGCAAGAAGACTACAATGAACTGGCAGAGAATAAATGTAACTGAGGGGTATATATACACAGAGCATTACTAGCAGAAAAAAGGTGAAATGAGTTAGCTTAATCAAAGCAGGTGCGCTAATGACAGGAAGCAGAAAGCAAAACAGAACATGCAGGGGAAAACCTACAAAATAAGACAAGGAAAACAGAAAAAAACCATAAAAACCTCAACCAAAAACTCAGATGATGACAATTTTCTTACATTACCAGGTAGACTTGTAAAAAGTGATCAAATGTTTACTCCGTTTAGAGTAAGTTAACACACTAAAAATTGTAAATCTTAAATACTTAAATCTTAAATTCTAGGAAGTTCTTGTGAGGGCTGTTTCACGAAACCAAGATAAGGGAATAAGTTAGAATTTCCCGGCTGAATTTATCCCTGATTTGGTTTCACAAAAGCAGTAACACATCAGCTAGCATGGAGATTTATTCTGTGCAGCTAGCCTGTTCCAGACCAGGCTAACAGTTAATGCTGCCTTTGTTTACCACTCCCGGTCAGGAATAACTCCGTTTGGAAATGACTTTTTGTGCAGTTTTCTTTGTTAAGTTGATTAAATTACGGAAAATGTGACCAAATAAGGCTGAGTACACACAAAAGGATTTTCTAAATATGAAGAGATTTTTATCTGTTAGAGACTCCACATATGAAGAAAAAAAAAATCCAGACTTTAACAGTTTTGATCGTACTGGCGTGCTCCGATAATCTCAGCGTAGAGCACCACACACATAAAGATTCTGTCCCACAGCTAGTTTGGAATCAAGTTCTCCGAGCCAGAAATCTTTCGTGATCAAACATGAGCCAACAAAAAAAAATGAAGAAACAAAGCAACAACCAGAAAGATGAAGAAGAAGAACCATGGCAACAACCAGAAAAACAAAGAAGAAGAACCATGGCAATAACAACACAACACTCAGCATGGCAGAGGATACATATAATGAAGTAATGATGGCGGTCTTTCCACTATTGTTTAAAAAAAATTACTAAAAGAAGAACTAAAAGAAAAAAAACAGACTGTAGACAAGGTTAACATGGACTTTATCGTCCTCCCCAGTCAGCTCGCTCTCTGATTGGCTACATTCACAATCCACAGTCGTCGGCTTTCCCCAAACACCTGAAGATTTTTGATCGAAAATATTGAAAATATGTTTAATACTTGCGGTTATTGGCCACATCCTGTTTAAGAGCCAACTGTTGGGACAAATCTGTTTTTAACACACCTCTGACCACAGGATAATCTTATAGGATAATCTGAAGATAATTAGGCGTTTGCCATTCTTGGTTGGGAAAGAGAAAATCAGGACAAAATAGCCTGATAATATTTATCTGTGTGCACAGTTTAAGGCCTGGCCTCAGATTATCCTGTTTACATAATCACTTCAATAATTTGATAACTTTAGAAGTCGTATGATGATGGGATTTTTGGTTTGAATGGGTAAACGGGCTCATTGTGACAGATGACACTTCTGCATAAATTCATGAATCTCCTCGGCCACACATGAATCAGGTGGCCCTAAAGCGTATCAGTCTGAGACGTTTGCGCTGTCAGCAGCTCCAGCAGCTCTGGAAAGCTGTGGAAACTTGCAGCAGGTTGTGGCAGCTGCAGGAAGAGCTGCTGGAAGTTGCTGCTGCTACGATTTGTCTGTTGCCAGATGATTATCAGCAAGTAAAGAATAAAGTCCGGTTTTCCTTTTACATCCTCAGAAGCACAAATCTGTCCCATCCAAGCATATTTCATCAGAAACTATGTGAAAGAATAGAAGTCTGAAACTAGCAGATCTACACCAGGCAAGTTCACATCTGTTCATATACATTGGTGGGCGTGGTTTTCTATGCCTGCATGACGAGGACCCGCCTATTTGCATCTAGAGGGAGGGAAAGTGAGGTTTTTTAAATTTTCTAGCGAAGTAGAGACGCACCAAGTGTGACTTAAGTACGGCTGGTTTCACACTGTAGGGGTCGTTATGAGCCATTTTTGACGTACAACGTACAAAGAAAGAAGTGACTGGGGGAGGGAAGTCTGGGCCTCTCTGCTTAGGTTACTGCCCCCTCGACCCAACCACTGGTTATAGTTGGATGGTTGTTTAAAATAAAATATAAGAAAAAACATATTTGTCTTCATCCATATGGTGTGTCCAGAGCTAAAAAGTAAGAGAGTAATTGTATTAGATATTATATATAGTGACTTATCGTATTTATGATAAGAGCTCAATTGTTTTGCTTGTTTTTCCACATTTCTGGTTTCTTTCAAGGATAGAAAATAAAATAATAAATGAAAGTCTTAGTGGACAGTTTTTAGTTTTCCAGAAAACAGTCAGGCTTTAGATCAATTTAAAATTTCAATGTATTTTATGAATTTATAAATTGTGATTTTTGCTATTTGTTGCAGCCTTTTACAGCTTTTTTACTGCTTTCTTTGCACCAACTGTAATGCCTTTAATGTTTTATGTAAAGCACTTTGAATTGTCCTGTACAGAAAATGTACTATACAAATAAACTTGCCTTGTCTTTTCTTCACATTTAGCTTTAAAAATTTGAAACACAATCTGAAAAACTGGTTTACTGCTTCCTCCCACAGGGAAGCATGTCAAGTTAATTGGTGATTTGAAATTGATGGAAGGGGTGGGTGTGCATGGCTGATTGTCTGATTTGCTTCTGTGTTGGCCCTGTGATGGACGAGCAGTCTGTCCAAGGTGTCCCCTGCCTCTCACCTAGTGGTAGCTGGAAAAGGCTCCCCCTCTGCGACCTTGAATAAGATAAAAAGGTTATAGAAAATGAAGAATTGTGCCTTTAATTTATAAAACAGTGGGCCAGAGACATGAGGATATTTAAAGGTTGTGGTCCAATGAGACAATCTAGTGCAAAAATGAATGAATGATGGCAGAAATGTGTAAATGAGACTCACATTGATAGTGTGAGAAACTTAATTGGAAGAGACTGTTAGGAATTAGATGGGGTGGATAAAGCTGTCTACAACGTGATTCTCATTCACCCATTAACACAATTATACAGCGCTTCTTATTATGCACACTCCAGGCATTCAGGGCTTTTCTTCAGTCTCACACTGATAAACATGTAGAGTGACATATGGGGCTCAGTGTCTTGCTTTAGGACATTTTGACACATGGACATGGTGGAGATTGAACAGTTGACCTTCCAGTTAGAGGACAAGTCATCCACTTAGCCACAGCTGCCCCAATTAAACATTTACATGTAGTCACCTTCGTCCAGACTAGCTGACAAGTGATGAACAACATTCAAGCTTCGGAGCAGTGGTCAGTACTTAAATGTCTTCAAGCAGTCATTTGAAATGTCGGATCCCCCCCCCCCTGAATTTGAACAGTGCTTCTTTTAGAATTAACTGATTTAAATTCATCAGCAGTGATGAGAACAGAGAGCTGGTTTACTGGTGTGTCTACTGTACTTTCCTGCCCTCACCTCTGGTCACAAGATTTGGGTAATGACCAAAAGAATGAGATCAGGGTGGCTGAAGTGAGCTTCCTTTAAAGGGTGACTGGGTTCAGCCTCAGTGAGCAGGTGAGGTGCTCACACATTCAGAGGGAGCTTGACATGGAGCTGATGCTTGTCTATATCAAAAGCAGTGAACTGAGGTGGTTATGGCATCTGATTAAAGTCCTGTTTCCACCAACAGGTTCAACTCTGGATGGGACACATCTCCATAGCCAACTAACTGCTCACCTATAACCAGAAAAACCAGATAGCAATAGATGCTGTGTAAAAAATTCACTACTTGGGGGGGATGCTTCCTTGAATTATAATGAAGAAAGCCCTAAGAAACCACAGACAAGAATGGCGGACAGTCAGTAGTTTGTGTTGTGTTTTGCTTCTTGTTCATTAGCTCACCTGGTAGAATTTTCTCATTTACTCCACCTGTTCCTTATTAGTCCCTCAGTGTATTTATGGTTTTCAGTCGTGTGGTCCCTGAGATTATTCTCGGTCAGGTCGTTTTCCTTTAACCCCACTAGAGCAAGAAAAAGAGCTAAAAATGGAACACAGATGAGTTGAGTTGTTAATGGTTATAGTTTTCTGCATATCAATGTCCTTCTGATGAGACAAGAATCAGATATATGAGTATAAAATTTGCACGATATAAGAAATATATCTACTGATAATATATTTAAAAAAAGAATATGATGAATGTTACAGCCTGTGGAGACTGCAGAAAAGTTTTAAATTCCAGATGCTTTGATTTAGAAGTCCTACTCTGGGAAGTTTTAGAGGACATTAAAATTTTACAAAAAGGGAGCATGTTCATGGTTCAAAAGGATGAAAATCAGGTCCAGCTGATCCAGCCTCGTGTGAAGTAGTAGTAGTTTTTCTCTCTATCTCCTACTGACAGCAGTCAAAGTTCTGTTTGTGTGGACAAGTAACATATGGAAACTAGACTCAATATGCTCAGGCCTGGGCACAAACTGTTGATTGGATACTTCAATTGCTCACAGTAATGAAAGTCATGATGGCAACTGCCAGGAAATGACATGTGAGTCAACTTTAGATAAACAAAATAAATTCCCAGCGAGGTGCACTGGCTCTGCAATCGCTTTAAGAGGTAGCCAAACTGGCTCCTAAATCAAGGTCAGATGCACTGAAAAGTAGTCGTAATTATAAACCAAGATATAGATGGTGCATTTCACACATGGATTTAAAACCAGCCATTTATCACAGGTTATAATAGCACCATACCTGGCAGCATCTTGTTAATTTTCAGCAAATACATTTGATCATTAACAGACTTACTGGCTTTCAAGGACATGAAGCCTTGTCTGAAAAAATAAGCAGGACAGCTTCCGTATAGGAGAGGATTTGTTGATTAAAACACACAGCAAGTTGAAGCCAGCTTTGCTGCTGAAACTTAGAGAGAACCACCAGATGATCATACACAGCACACAATCAATTCCCTTTTATCTCTTTAAAGGTGATGTGACTTTGCTGGGCCCACACGTTTTTAATTGGCTTGGAGTCCCACTAGTGGCAGAGAAGGCCAAAGTAGTTGTTTAATTCACAATGGCTAAGCCCAGCAGATCAAGTACTGTTTCTGTCTTTTTATTCCTTTTAATCGTGCATCTGAATTAGCCTGCTTTCTCACACTGCTAGTACCTTTAGTTGCTTATTTGTTTGTTGGATCAGCTCAGCTTATGTCGATGTAACAGTATTAAGTGTCAGAAAAGGGCTGGCAGGTCTGCATCACTGGGATTCATAAAAGATAAACCACACAATTCAGTGTTGGACAAACAAGCTGTGTTTCCTGTAGCTTAAACAGCTCATGAGTAATATCTGAATGTCAAGGATATTAAGTAGGATCCCAGTCATCCCCACTTAATCACTCATAATATGAATCACTGCAATGACAGTTATGACTCAAGCAGCCAGATCATCAACAAGTTTTCTGCATTAATCAAACAAAATGAAAAATGCTTTATTATTCCCCTGAGGCTAATTATAATGTTTGTTTCTTTAGAAAAAAAAGTTTTAAGTGTTTCTTACATCCCTCATCCGTCTTCTACCACTTATCCGTCGTCAGGTCGTGGGGGCAGCAGCTAAAGCAGAGAAGTTCAGACTTCCTTTTCCAAGGTCACTTCTTCCAGTTCTTCTAGGATATCATGTGGTGTTCCTTGGCCAGCCGAGAGATGTTGTTTCTCCACCATGTTCTACATACCATTTAAAATGTTTGTATAAATCCAGGGTAGACACGTTCGGAGCTGCAGTCCTGAAAGTTTTCAGTGTTTCCCTTTTTCAACACACCTGATTCAGAGTCACTGAGCTGAACTTAACAAGCTGTTGGATCTATTTAATATGAATTAGGTGTGTTAGAGCAGGGAAACATTAAACCCTGCAGGACTGCGGCTCTCTAGGATCAAACTTGCCCACCCCTGGTATAAATCTTGTAATTTTGGACTTGTGTTTGATTACCGCTGCAAATCAGCGATGCCCTAAGTTCTGCAACAAATTAGTGTTTTGTTTTGGGTTTTTTTGTTTGTTTTTTATTTTTCAGTAAAAGTTTGAGTGAATGATATAATGAAACAAATGCACCCTTAGTTGAAACCACGGATCTAAACATTAAGAGTGACAATAACAAGAAAATAAATTCTGGTATCACTCCCACTTCTGTGCATATGTGTTGACTTCTGAGGTAGAAAGTGATATATTGGATGTGACTGAGTGTTAAAGCAGTTGTACACTCCTCAGAGCTGTGTAACTATCTTTAGTATTTACTTGACATTGAGGCAGATTAAAAGAAAACATAGAAGATTGGTGCTGAAATTGAGGGCAGATTGGGTACGCAAGCACATATGAGCAATAAATCAGAGACACACATGACATGGTGATTGACCTTTTCTTAAAGACCTGCTCAGGTGCACCTGCTCAGTAATTGGAGACAGTCGCAGAGGGGAGTCTGTGTGTGCGCCTTTGTGTGTGTCCTGCAGCGATGTCTGAGCGCTTTAAATTAATTCTCCTTGAGGTCTGACATTTATATATTGGAGCTACTGGTGAGAGCTGACCGTTTAAGTGTGAGAGTGTTTGTGTATGCACTGAGAAGCATAGACATGAGGGCAGGTAAGTATCCTGTCTTAAGACCTACTGACCTTTATGCTAACATGTATATTTTGGTCCCTTTACAAAAGGTTGTTAAATATGTTCCACCAGTTTGTAGCCACGCCTCTCTTACAGGAGTTTACTGGTAAGGTAGTTAAAAGTATGGAGGCAGTGATGGAAGGATCTGAAAGTGCTGACTGGCTCCTCTTGGATTTCTTATGATTCTTATGACGTATAAGAGGAAACTGTTTCAGGAAATCAGTGACATGACCTAACTTAAGACCCCAAGATGACACCTGAAAAAAAAAAGAAATTAATGATAAATGTATTCAGAAAATCAGATGTTTTATAAAAGATAACACTGAGTCAGTGGACTCAGGCTCGGACTACTTTATTGTCTGTCTCATTCTTGATATGGAAATTAGTCTTTAGCTCTAGAAGGACAGCCGTACAACACACAACAACTTAACACAAGATAAAAAAAAAAAAAAAAAACAGTGAAGCAACACATCCCACTGAGTTGAAAACATTAGTGTGAAAAATCAGAGGCATGTCATTGCATGGGACAGAAAACCTGAAAGAAAGTTATTTTAAAATGATATGTGGAAAAGAGCAAGCGAGATAGCGCACAGCCTTCAGGAACACCTGCACTGAGCAGAAGAGTGTCAAAAAAGATGTTATTAATGTTAACCCTCTGAGGTTGGTCACTTAGAAATTCCCTAGAACCAGGATGTCTCTCACATTCAGATCATGCAGGCGCCACAGTGACACTATGAATTTTATTCAGTACAGTGATTGTAGCATCCTCACCGTACTGTTTGCTCGATAAGCAAACTGCATGGCATCAAGTGATTCTGCTGTTTGAGATGCCAGTTCGTCCTGAATTAGATGCTCCACACATGCTGAGAACGGGTATGAGGGCAATTAAGTCATTTTTGAACTTGGGGTGGGGAGTTCTAGGGATAATATTTGCTGTCTTGTGGACCTGAGGGTAACAGTTTGAATTTAAGAAGAGTTTAAACAAACTGGTGCTAGTAGGTTCCAGTTGTGCTTCTCAGTCCTTTAAAACCCTCCCTTTAAGCCCATCTGGGTCATGCACCTTATGGGGATTTATTTTGTTTACTCATTTGGGGTAATACATAGAGGACTTTCCCCTCCTGAATGGTCGTTGGACAGAACGTCAGTCCAGTTTGTATAGCATCACACTCATCCCTAAAATCCCGTTGGTCGGATCTGGACCTGATCTCTTTGGATAGGTTGTTTAAGGGTCTTGGGGCCCAGACTCAAAACACTGGCTCAGTTTGTTTACAGCTGAGCGACTAATAGTTAAAATTTTTCTGGCCAAGATTGCATAGGAGTTTATTTATACATCCATTTATTAAATTTCTGCACTGCTTAATCCAGTTAAGGGTTGCAGGGAAGCTGGAGAGAGGCAGGTCCACCCTGGTCAGGTCTCCAGTCCATCTCAGGACTAACACAAAGAGACGAACAACCTCACACTCACTCCAAGGCAGAATTTAGAGTGTGAAGTCTGTGGACGGTGGGAAATTCATTCTGGGTATGGTAGAAAAAACAGGCAATAAAGAGGTTCATTAAGTAAAATATCTCTATTAAAAGAATGTATCATCACATCATGATTTAGACATCCGTGATTTATATTATATTTACTTTGCTTTTTTTTCTTTTCTAATTTACATTAAAACTCACAAAAATGCAATAAAACAAATCAGGAAAACAAACAATCTTTAAAAAAACATTTATATAGCAATATATTTAGGTTTTATGATGAAGAAAAATGCACTATAAAAAAAAGAAAAAATAAATAAATAAACAAATAAATTAAAAAAAATAAAAAAATAAAAAACATAAAAAAATAAAAAATAAATAAATTTAAAAAATTAAAAAAAAATAAAAAAAAGGCACTATGAAGAGTTTGCCATTGCTGAGACAAGACCTGGACGCCATGTTGCAGATGGAACATGTGGTTTATTACATCTTCTGAGACATTTTTCTAACACAGAGCGGTGTGACATTTGAAATATGTTAAATGTAGAGAACAATAACAAAATGCTTGCCCCGAGCAGGAGGAGTGATCACTTTCTCCATATAGCTACCTGCACAATACCAAAACCACCTTTGTTTTTTTAAATAAATACCACAGTCTAATCCCTATTGCACCACGGCCAGAGGGTCTGTTTAAATGAGCTTACTGTACATCACACTGAGAAACAGGAAAACAGCCCATATACGAAAAACAGACTCAGACCTCTAAGTTTCAAGGTTTTACATGTCAAGACATAGAAAATCATCTGGAAATTTCCAGGTCCTAACATTAGGTAAATACAACCTCAAAAGTACAACACGCGACATAACACTGTGTCACTGTGTAGAAACATCTAACAACATGAAGCCCACAAATGCACGGATTAACCGATCATTTGCATGAACCCTTTGATGCATAGTGTCCACTGCAATGGACACGCCTATTGAAAGGCTGTTTCCTGTATTAATGAGTGAGTATAGTATATTGATAAATTAGCCACTTCACTGGACATTCGTGAGTCATCCAAAACATGTACATCACGATGGTGGGTGTCCCTGGATCTGTTGACTTAAATTACCTGTAAAGCAGGGAGACTCTTTAAAGCACCTTTATTCCAGTCTTAGAACAGTTGCCGTGTCGGGCTGTTGCAGCAGATGTAAGGACTCTCTCCACCATGCAACCAGGCAAATGCTTGAGGCCTCAAGCCAGAAAGGGGCCTCCGAGAACCAACTAACCTTGAATCAAGACGGAGAAGTGACACTTTGGAGAGTTTGTAATGACAGTGGCCGACCGCTGCAGAAGTCCCTAAAGGGGTCCCACCTCCACCCCTTGGTATCCAACCTCAGAATAGTGGTGCGTCTTATATAAACAAAAAGGCGAGATCAGGTTTATAAAATTGAGACGTTTCTGTTTGGCTGTGACAAACAAAAGATTGAAAAAACAAGAAGAGTAAAGAAGAGACCAAGACAGTGGTAAGTAGTGCAGATTATCAGAAGCTAATTTAGCTCAGAGCTCAGTTTGTCCTCCTGATGAGCACCTGGGTGTCAGGAGGCTGAAAATTAAAACAGATAACTTGGATAATATCAAAATAAAGAATGTTAAATTATACAGTTCATAGACAGGTGCATGGATGAAAGTTACGGTGAGCGAGTGGGGTTCATATTTTATTTCCCATGTCCAGTAGGCTTCTCAGAACTACTTACGTATGTGCTGTATTAGCTGTAAATGTAATTTTAAAGGGTCATGACGCACTTCTCAGCACATAGTTTAGTCTTCTGTATTGGAACTACATTAAATCATATTGCCCCCGTTTTATGAAAATAGTAAATAATTAAACCAGTAGAAGTGAAAACCGTCATAGCAGCAGTCGAAGAATTTAATGCTGTAACAGCAGCTTTACAGATAATATTAACATGTTATTGTCATTGTTAACAATATCATTGTAAAAGGGAACGATGGTTGGAGGGACCTGCTGTGAAGTTTTGCTTGGGGCCCCCAGAGACCCAAAAAATGCCTCCACAGAAGAAAGTCTGCACAACTGCACCAAGATGACCTTGCTTCAGCCTCATAAAATAAAGTCATCAGTGAGCTTTAATGACATTACTGTGTTTGTGGTTGGACGACATGTGCAGGCTCCACAGCTTCTCCTCTAATAAAGATGCACCACACAATTCCAATTCCCCGCTATTAAAGCTGAACCATTTTTGTTGTGTCTTGATCAGACCAAAAAGCAAATAAAATAACAAATGTTTTTTTTTTTGTTTGTTTGTTTGTTTGTTTGTTGACAAGGAAATAAATAAATAAATAGATACTGCAGTGGGCAGAACATCACAGCTCAGACATCAGAGGACACTTTGTGGCTCCACCAGCGCTGACAGAAAGCGTCTGATATCCTGGAAGCAAGAACAGGTTGGAAAACACACCCCTGATATTCAAAGAGAGAGAGACAGAAAAATATTTAATAAATTCAAAATTTTCCTCAACTTATGTCCCCACTAATTAAATTACTACCACTTATTAGTCCTACCTTACTACTCTTTAATGAGAAGACAGCTACTTTATAATCTTATTTTTTGGATAATTATTTGAACATGTAAGGTTGACTAACAGGCTGCATGAGAACAAGAACCACAGCCAGTCCAAACCAGGGGCGGAGCAAGAGGGGTGTCCACCTCTGAATCTATTTGGAAACCCCAGGTGAGGACAGAGGTGTCTTTCCAGACACGTATGGGTCAAGTGCATCGGTATTTAAGTCACTTAGTTTACCTGTATGAATATCTCAAGTTACAGAAAAATAAAGAATTCTTCTAATTAAGTAATCATTGACTGTATGCCTGCTTTCCTTTCTTTGTCTACCTCCTTTTACTCACTTTGCCTTTTTTTTTGCTTCACCACACCTTCCCCCATCTGTACTGGAGAGTATTGTAAATTGGATCCACTGCAGCTGTCACCCAGCAGAGCTGAGCGCATTGTATAATTTAAGTTTCCTAATAAGCTTTCTCAGTTTTATTTTCACTTCTTTATGGTTTTAATCATAAATATTTGAAACAACTGCAAGTTTGTTTTTTATAACATGATTTTATCTGTTTTTGTTTATTTCTTTCTCTGCCAGATTTTGCAGGTGGATGAAAAGTTTAAAATCAATTTTAATAAAAATGGTGAATATTGCAGTCATAACAAGCTGCTTTTTTCTCCGTCTACTACTTTAACCATCTCAGTTATGCATGGTGGTAGAGGAAATTAAAAATGTCACTCTTAAGATTGTTGTCGATACCGTTCATTTGCATTTTTTTTACTCTTCTTTGAACATTGCTAAGGATTGTCCGGGAATACAGACAAGGTGGCATGAATTTTTATTGCATGGACACTCACTTACTACTTTATCCACTACAGCAGACTCATCGTCATGTTCTAGAAAGCAGGTGGAGATGATCTGAGCTTTGCGACATGGTGCATTATCCTGCTGGAAGTAGCATCAGAAGATGCTCCACTGTGGTCATAAAGGGATGGACATGGTCAGC
>JBAFSZ010000015.1:2614232-2625578 GCA_036919955.1 Melanotaenia pygmaea
TCAGTGTGAACTTTGTCTACATGACTAAATGTACTGATTTCTGCTCTTTTCTGTACTGCTTCTTAAAATGAACATTCATATGATCGACTCCATTACTTTAAGACAACATTTTTAGCCTGTAGCTCTTCTTGTGGCAGGACAAACATTGTTGTCCCAGCACTGACACCTGAGGACAATCTCCAAACTGGCGCTCCATTGGCTTGTTTTGTACCAGTGTTTCTGGGAGTTTGTCTTCATCAAGTTACGTTTCTTCCTTTGCATTCAGCATCTGCTCAGCAGGAGCTTTGAAATCACCAAACCTGATCTCAACTACTCTCCTCCCTTCAAACAGTTTTAAAAATTTTGTGCACTTACTTCATTTGAAATTAAAGATAATGTTTTTTTAATTATAATTAAAAGTTTTAAAGTCTTTTTTATGACCAGTCTTTTCTTAATCCCTTCAGACTGTTAGTTTTTCATTTTTACAGCAGTCTGTGGTTTTTATGTGATTTAAATCAATTCTTTATTACAGTTTTACTGCACAATATTTATTATACAATTCTCTGTGAGCAGTTCTCTCTCAATTTGATCAGTGAAGCTGCACTTGTAACCTTACTGACAGTGAGACACGGATAAAAGATGTGATTTCCTGAATAATTTAGAGAACGATATTTGCATTTGATTTCCCAGCTTCATTATCTTTGTCTCTCTCCATCCTCGCTGTCTGGCTCTGAAAGTTGAAGGATGGAGCTTTTAAAGCCTCTGATTCTGCTGGTTTTGTGTGTGAGGGTTATTTCATGCTAATTTAACTAAAGTGCTTTGAATGCTCAGTGTTTTAATATCAATGGCCGCTGCTTATTAAACAGCAAAACAACAACCTCTGATGACTCGGAGCACATCAATGTTTGTATGTTTACCTCTGCTAGGAACAGATATCTCAGAGGAAACAGGCCAGTCATGGCAACACAAGTTTGTCTACATTTCATGTACAAGACAGTTCAAGGAACTTTACATAAAACAATAAATATTACAGCAGGAAGCATTAAAAAGAACATTACGAACAAACAAAATATTTATATATATGACCCTCGTTCTTCACTTGGAGCCAAACACAAGGGCCCACATGTTCAGGATCTCTCAGAATTCTTGGACTTTTTGGCAAGTGGAACATTTCAGCTGGAGCTGTAAGACAGGCCAGGAATATGTCCACCAGCTAAGGTCTGACATGAGTCAAGAATACAATAAACAAAAAACAAAGTTTCCATAAACAGCTGAAAAACAAGTCACAGTCAAGAGGGGATTTATTTTCCATGGCTGGTCTTCCACCAGACTGCACACAGAAAGCACCCCTGCCAAACCATTTCCTTCCTTCAAGCAGAAACTCTATCACTCCATAAATCTCCAAGTCATCTGTGACTCCCAGAACCTCCGTGTGAATGGACCATGCTCCATCTTCCCAGGAGGAGCTGTGTGTTTAAGCTCCTCCAACGAGGAGCAGCAGGTGGCTCATTGGACACATCTTTAAATTATTAAAATGTTCTATAATGGTTGCTTTTTATTATAATAATTTGTTTTATGAGATGGAGGACATATCTCCTGGTTAATAACACCACTGGCATTTATCTCCGTCTGTGTCTGCACATGCTCCTTCCTGACCTCTGATGTGTATTTTTGAGCATTATGTCAGGATCTGTGGAGAATATGACCCAAGTGCAGGCTTGAAGAGGCAGGAGGCAGACTGGTGCAGGTAAAAAGGTTTTAATGAAGAATAACTAAATTTACAGAAACAAAAGACTCCAGTGGCAAAAACGCTGGTTTTACATGGACTCAAACTAACAGAAACAAACAGAAGTACACGAGAAAGCGATGCACTGGCCAGGATGAACTGAAACTAATGAACACAGAAGGGAAAACTAGAGCTAACGAACTAACGAGCAGAAACCAAGAGCAACACAGAACTGAATATGACCGTAAATACCAAAAACATGAACCAAAAACACGACAAACCCCAGAACGAAGGAACAAAAGATTAATCATAACAATTTAACTCTGAATTAGCCGCAGCTGGTTTTCAGTTCACAGAGAAATTTGTCGATCTGAGAGCAAAGATGTGAACACTTAGCTTGTTAATGAATCTAATAGGTTCCTTAAATTTCTTAAGATTCTGGTGAATTCAGCTATATTTAGCATATAAGCCACTTTTGTGTGATCTGCTTGAGAATTTCTGCTGAATCTTTTTCTTCTGTAAAATAAATATTTTAGAGATGTTGTTTTTTGTGTTGGTTTGGAAGCTGTGCTGCTTCAGGAATTTCTGCAGGTACCTCTGACACATAAGGTTACTCAGCCATTATGATGAGTAACCTGTGGCCAAAGGAACTAGAAGGCGCTCACATGAAGTGGAAAAAACTCTTAGGCCACCGACTGGGATTTGCCTTGGGGGTAATTCGCTCACATTCAGGTCCCACCAAATCAATGGAAAGCAGCAGCGGATCTGCAGTGTGCAGAGCCAGGCTCGACATTACCCATCCATCCCCATCCTTTCCATGCCTAGCTTGCAACCCCTGTGGCTTGCTTGAGTCCTCATCCCTTGTTTTCACATTTGTCTTGACTACACTGCTGCTGTGTGATTCATTCTAGCCATAAGTTCAGCTGCTGCATGCATGCATGCTTCCTCTGCGCATCAACAACATGCATGCAGCAGGTATGATGTCGGAGGATGTACAAGCTTAATACATTTGCTTGTTAGCAGATGAAGCAATTCATTTAAACAATTTTTCAGTGTATATTATATTCATAGTAGATAAATAAATATATATTTACCTACCAAAAACATATAAGTTCCCATAATGTAATGACTGTATACACTTTTTTACTTATAACAACTTTTTTAACTCTTCTCCTGCTTGTGTTTTTATAATTGTGAACACCTGTTTGCTGACTGGATTTTGCTTTTCTGTTTGTGTCCTGTGCTATTTTTTATTCCCGATGATTGATTATGTCCTTTATCTACATCGTGATACCTTGTATTCAGGCTTTTCCTCCCATTAGTGTACATTCATTCACTGCTCGCCAGCGAATAGCAAGGAGCCAGAACCGATAAGTCACCGCATCATTCATCGGCTGACTGTCGCGAGGTGTTGCCCGGAGCTGCAGCCTGACTGAGACTGATGAGACTGAAGACAGCAGGGAGTCGCTGACTGAACGGAGCAGAGGGCTACAAATAAGGTAGAAACCAGGCCGAAGAATGTTGCTGAGACCAAGATAAGAAAAACAGCCACCACAGGAGTTGACCAGATTTCTGGCTGGGCCTTCCTCTGCCGCCCTCTGGGTGGGTGCACCGTCATGGCTGACTAGGATGCATGCTCTTGGGGGGCAGCTGGTCTCCTGGGTCCCAGGGTCCCCTGGGATGGCTCTGATCTTTGTGGTGACCTGGTTGCATTTGCACAATCACTGCTCACTATTCACTGCTGTTACTTACTGACCTGCATGCTGAGACAGTTATTGGGTGGCGTTGTGGGTTTATGTTCATGTTTTTCTTTGTGTTGCTGATGCCTCTGTTGTTGTGATTAATGATTTATTTTCTTCTTTTTTTCCACTGAAACTGAAAAAGAAGGAAAAGGAAAGGATCTGCAAAGCTTTCTTTCCGTTCTGCTATCTGAGTCAAGCCATTGAACACTCTGAACATCCCAAAGCCAGGATCGATATTAACAGCTGTAATTCTGCTTCACCCAGTGGTGGACAGGAGGATAAAGATGTCCATGCTGGGCTGCAGCCTTAAGCCACCTGCAGTTTTAAATTTCTAGCTCTTTATTTTGCTGTTGCAGTGTTCAGATAAATGCATCTGTAGGAGCTCATTATCTGCAGATTTTCTTTACAAAATAACAAACTCAGCTACTTTCAGGAGGAGAACTGTGACGTAAATAATATCGGTTGAAGCTTTCTTCCTTGGAGCCGACAGAACAGACTGTACTGCACTCAGCAGCGTTCTGTCGCATTTGGCTGTTCTTAGATGCGTCACTGGAAGCAAACATGGCTGCTTTTGGGAAAAAGAAAAATAGAATTCATCTGGCTCTAGTCAGTTATCACTGCTAGACTTAAGTATGTCTGTGGGGAGTAGATTTAGAGCCCGGAGAGTCTAAGAATGAGAAACACTAAGTAGGCCAGAGGTTGATACTGAAGTTGTATCAGATTGGTGATGCTTTCTGTTAATTATCCCTGAATAATTATCTCTCAGGAGAGAATGTGTGTACACTGCTTTGGGAAGGTATTTACCCCTGTGGTGTTTCGACTTTTTTTTTTCTTTTTTGCTGTGTTACGGCTCATGAGTTTGGTTTTGTGTTTTTGCTTTTGTGATTATAATTCATAGATGCTTTATAGCGAGCTTTCAGAACAGCGTGGCTTTGGTCAGATCTGTTAGCATGTAAACAGATTTAGAAACGTTCCAGCTGGAGTACTTAGAGGATTTAAATCATACTCTTTTCCTGTGTGACGGGCTATTTATTCATATTGCTTTATTTAGTATTGCAAGCTTGAGGCATTCAAGCCATGGAAATTTAAAGGGAGAAAAATGATTGATAATTTGTCAGATGGAATTTGGGTTAAACAACTTTTGCCATCCTCAGGTCATCAGCAAGAAAAGCACTGAAACAATAATTCACTGGCTGTTATAAATACTACTTTCTGTGCTCTTATGGATCATTTTGTGACTGACAGCTGACATTTGAACTCTTAAACATCTAAAATTCTCTTTAATCATTGTTCACTCTTCAGCTGAATCAAATTCTATATTTTTTTATATAAAATTTTTAAAAAATCGAACCATTTTAAATTCTGAAACATTTTTGACTCATTTGGAGCTCAGAGGGAGCCCTGTTATTCTTCAGTTCCTCAGCTTGACTCTGGTTTTTACAACTTTCTAGCTGCTTCCTGGCATTGTTTGCAGCGTGACTGGAAGGTCGACCTGCTGCAGGCTCCCACAGGCTTTTCTGAGAAAACAAACCAGAAAAGACAGAAAAATCATCATACAATATAAAAACCTGTTGAGTTTAAGACTGATTTTCCTTAAGTAGCTGACTGTTACCATCGCAATTAGGGAAATAAGTACTAAATTCGGTGTGTGTGTAAGCCCAGGTGCCATGCTGTCAATAAAGCATTATTTGCAGGCATTTTGTTAAACTAAATGAGATAAATTGACAACATGCTGGCTTGTAAATGGAAAACGTGTTGCTGGCTGAAAACATATGGGGCTGCATACTGTGTGTGTGTCCTCAAGGGGGATAGAAAATTTATCCCAATGCATTTATTGATGTGTTTTTTTTTTGTTTTTTTTTTCTGCAGCATGAATGGGAAAGTAGGAAATATCACACGTGTTTGTACAGACTTTATTATATCAAGAGACGTCTGAAAAAAAAAGTAAATTACTAGATGCTGAGAGCTTTTTTCTTGAACCCTGAAGATTTTCAACAATGCATAACTTTTGTATTTTGGATGTGAATATATGAAAAAACTATCCAAAATATGACTGCTGTGCACCAGAATGCTTTTAAAAAAACGTGACCTCTAGCGGTCAGAAATGGATAAGAAGATTCATCCGTATCCATTTTTTTATAAACTGCAGACCAATGCTCAGATACTCTCCTCCATCGACAGCTTCCGCCTTGCATCCTACCTGTACCGTCAGCTCGCTGCAGTTTTTTTACTGTTGTTTCTTGCTCTATCCCTCTCTCTCTTTCTTTTTCTTTCATCCTACGACTTCTTCTGTCATTGCTGAATCCGTCACAGTGTGCTCTGTGGGTGTGTTGATAGCTGCTTGCTAGCATGTGACGATGTGTGTAAAGTGAAACTCGGCAGGAACGTCACGCAGCCTCCTGGAAAAAAAATTTATGAAATGCGGTTTCTTGGCCTGGAAACATCAGCTCCAGAAATGCTCATTAGAAATGTCCCTCATCAAACAAGTCAGGAACGCAGACCTTTAAGGTCAGAAAGTTACGTAGTGCATCTTTAACCTAATTAAGACCACTTGGCACAAACAGCTTGGTCTGAATATCTGAATCCAACCATTGGAAATTTGCTGATTTTATGCAGACATGTACACTGACATGTCACTTTGCTAGTACATGGATGTATTTCTATAGCATGTTTCTGGTCTAGTTTGTGTACTCAGAGTGCTTCAACGCTACAAACCACTGTGGAGGTTAAGTTCAGGACAGCTAGCAGAAGTGGTTGGGAAAGAAGAGATGTCCTTACTAGGAATTTAAGAGATGAGCCAGCACCTATAAGTCTCAGTGCCAGCTAAGAGACTCGGGCGGTACACCTAAACTTAGATGTTGTGAACTTGTGCTGCTTTACATCACATGTTCATGACAGCCTGTTTTGTTTTGTTTTTGGTCACCATTGCTTCAGCTAATGTTAACACCATAACTGAGATATCCTTTAAGGTCATCAGTGTTTGTACACACAGCCAAAGTTGCAGGACATCATTACAGATAAACACTGTGGTTGCTACAGGTGAGTCAAAGATTTTTTACATCAAATGAACAATGTGCCACCTTCATTTGACAGGAAAATGGTAAGTGTGTGGCATTTTGGTTGTTTTTTTTTTCTGCCACATTTCCTCAACTAAATACTGAGGATTATGTTGAGGTGGTTTACTGATAAGAGGTGGTCAAACTCAGCTAGCTCGGCTTCCAGCTTGGGATAATTGCTAAGCACCTTTCCTTTTTTTTATTTACCTTTCTCTGCAGAGTGTTTGTTTCTGTGTTTGATTTTTGCCTGTGAATGCATCAAGTCTTCCTTAATTATTAATGCATTGGTTCCTGCTGACATTGACCTAATTTACAACCTGTGTGTAAACATGTATATACTGTATTTACTCGTGCACCTTTGCCAACAATCCTTTAGCACATAAATATCTGTCTATCATGTCATGGTGATGTGCACATCATGGTGCAACTTAAGCCCCGCTCAGCACTGCAAACATATACACCTCCTCCTCAGGGATCAAGGCTTTCAATTGTGTGATTCACTGCCTGGGGGTGTGCACAATCAATGGTTGTGATTAACATGTTGCACCTTGGGCCTGTGATAAATTAAGACAACAGTCAGGGGTGTAAGGCAAGCCGCAGATGTAAATCCGTTTTTGTGAGATCCTTATTTATATCCACAGAGCTTTCAGTTGAGACATTAATAAATCACTCAATGCCTGCAAGTCAGCAGCCTTCACAATTTAATGTTAAATTTTTAATTATATTAAATTGATAGTTTAGAACTTAATGCAGACATGTTGTTCGCTACTGAGGAGCAAAAATCTGCACTGAAAATATAAAGGTTTGTGTGTAAATGGTTATAAGTTTAAATTTGCACCTGGATAGATGGAAGACTTGCTGGTATAGATCCATTTTTATCTTTGAATCATGACACTGATTAATTTGATGAAGAGTAACAAGCATATGTTTTACAAACATATTTTATTTGCATGTCTGCACAGGCAGCTCAGAGAACAGCTCTGAGTTCAACCCTGTCTTATGTTGGACCTTAAAATGCAGACATGTAGTGCAGGGTCCAATTTGAGCAGTTTCAGTTCAAGCTTATTTTATAAAAGTTGTTAAACAGAAAGAGAATTAAAAGAAACTACATAATCGCTAATGTGATCATTTTACTCTCGGCCCATTTGTATCAGGTGCATCTGTTGGGTCCATGGGTCCAGGCTGCCTGGCTGATCTGAGCCATCCTACTTTTTTGGGACTTTAATCTCTTCCCATGCGACTCAACAACAAGCGCAAAGCAGCGCCATGTTTAAATATGCTGTGGACTTTTGATTAAACCCACACACTAAGAAAGAAGTTAAACTGCTGGATGCCACCCTGTGTTTCTGTGTCCTGCCCTTCTTTGTTACAATTCAATTATGTAGCGTTAAATTATAATTAGGGCAGTCAAATTTAACGAATTGATACAGAGAGATTCAATTTTTGGATTTCACACAACATTTTTTTAACACAGGGTGATGTGCAGGACATCATAATCGCACCTGACTTTCTGGTCTACACTCGCACCAGTAGGGGCAGTGATGCACCAAAACATTGCATGCTAACCGCCAAGAAAACAAGAAGAAGAAATTGTTGCACGTACATATTTGCTGATTGTGACCTGTGCGGGCTGGAAGAATCAGAAAAACCTGTTTGACATTTACAAAAATAAAGATGGATAGATGGATAATGCTGTCATTAGCAGACAGTGGAGGAATAAGTTTGAATGAAGTAGACTACCATCTCAACACCAGGAACATATTTGTTTAGGCTTTAGATCAGGTTTACTGCATCAAACGGTCCCATCATGAGCCAGACCCCTTGGTGGAAAAGGGGGCTTTAGTAATCTTTTTTTAATCCAACAGAGCAGCTTTGGGATGTCGTGAAATTGGAGATTCTCATCATGGATGCAGTTAACAAATCTGCAGCAACTGTGTGATGGTGTCATGTCAATATGGAGAAAACCTCTGAGGAAGGTTTCCCTGTTTAATCTATGACATCAAGAATTAAGGCAGTACTGGAGGAAAAAGGGGGTCCAACATAGTACTAGAGGATGGATCTGATAAAGTACCAAGTCAATGTCAGCTTTATTTATATAGCACATTTAAAAGCCTACAGCCAACCAAAGTGCTTTACAGTAAAAACAGTCATCAGCAACAAGAAACAATAAAAGCAAAATAATAAAACAACAGGAAGAAAACTGTGAAATTAAACAGATAAAAGATTCAGTTGAGGCGACTCTGCTCAGCCAGAGGCCAGGGTGAATAAGCTGGTCTTTAAATCTGTTTTAAAAATGAAGAGGCTATTCGCAGACTGCACAGAGAGGACTAATGTGTTCCACAGTGTGGGAGCCAAGACTTCAATCTCCTCTGGTTTTCATCAGGAATCGAGAAACATCCAGGACCATCTGGTCAACTGACCTAAGGACTCTGGAGAGTTGCTGCACCTTAACAAGTTCAGATAAATATTCTGGGGCCAGTCCATTCAGAGGCTTAAAAACAAATAAAAATTTTTTAAAATCAATCCTGTAACGGGATGCCAGTGAAGTGAGGAAAGTGCCGGCGTTATGTGCTCACGTCTTAGTCCCCGTTTGGAAACGAGCTGCTGTAATCTGCACAAGCTCCAGCTGGTTGAGATCTGCATGGCCACTGCTGACGTACGGGGAATTACAGAAGTCCAGGCACAATGAAATGGAAGCATGGATAACTTTTCCTAGATCAGCCCTTCTGGAAAAATACAGTGAGTAAGGCAGCAGATTCTTTTCAAGGTACTTTAAATGATCAGTGTTCTAATTTATTCTGTAGACTTTCATATGTTCTGCTAAAAAATCACAGTTTTCATAATATTTCTGGAGATTTTTGACTACCACTGTGATTCAGTGTGTCAATTTTTAAAGCTGAACTCTGTGACTTCAGGCTCAACTCATTGTAAACTGAATGCAACCTGTGTACCAAGCTGTTTCTTCTCTTTTAGTTTTTATTTATTTTGATTGCAAATTTAGGAGACAATGGCCATTTGCAAGTCAATGGAATCCCTGAGCAGAGTTAAAATGAAAGGTCAGAAAGGGATGGCTCACAGTCACTCAATGCAGTCCATCAATATAAAGATTAGGTCGCATCCAATAAAGCTGATGAACATGTTGAACATCCTAAAATGCTGCTTCTCTCTTAACGTCTGCCTTTCAGTATTTAACAATGTCAAATGTTGGATTCTCTATCAGTAGTTTTGCTCTCATTGCTCACTGATCTGACACATAAATTCTGCAAGCTCGTTTGGGTGTTTGAGGCATTATTTAATTAAGTTATTGATGTTGCTGCTTGCATGCAGGTCAGGGGTCAGCTGCAGGGTTGCTTTGATTGCTTAGAAATCTCTGCATCACTGGTGAAGCATGCACCATTTTTAGATCTCTATGCTTTCTACTTTCCAAAGAAAACTTATTTTTTCCTCTGTATTCTTTGAGTGAACAGAACATTTTCCTTTGTATTCTACTCACTTTCACCATTTTCGCAACAATACTGGAAGCCTCCAGGACATTTATATGAGGAATAGTTTCAGAGGATATTCTGCGAATAGTAGTGGAACATCAGAAAAAACAACAAAAGAGAAGAGAGAAAAAAGAAAGAAAGAAAAGACAACAAAAAAATCCCCCAAAACATGACTTTTTCATTGGTGGGCTCTAACTTTTTGTGAAACAACCTGAAAGGATCAGTCTGATTCTTCATTTTTCTACATGATTGGATTCTATATCAAAGGAGCAGACGCGAACCTGAAGTAGAATTTTAATGAGGACTGAGACAAGCAGTTAATGAAATATAGTCCCAGTGAAGCAGCAGAGTTGGTGGAAAGGCGGCTGAGCACTTGGAGACGGGATGGTGTTTCAGGACAGGGGGTCTGAATTCCAGGATTGGCTTTGGGAAAACTGTGGGTGCAGCAGAGATCAATAGTTGTTGATTCAGAGTTTTTTTGGTTTTTTGGTTGTTTTTTTTTTTTTTTTTGGCAGCAACACGCTCTGAAATGCAGATGGTAAAATGGGTTCAGCAGGACTTCTATAGAACCAGGATCACCAACTCTTTGGATCTGTCTCACCTTTTTAACTGAGTAATGTGCAAGAAAGAAAAAAAAAGGTTGTCCAGCTGGTACATACTCCTCATTAACCCCTTAAAAATCCATGAATATCAAATATTACACAAATGAAATGCTACTGTTTAACAAACATGTTGGCGCTGGCATCTGGCAGCCCACTGCTCCTAGCAACTAGGATGGGTTAAATGCAGAGAAAGAATGTCCCAGCTTGGGATTGATAAAGTATAATTTATGCTCATTTTCATTATCTTGTGCAAATTGAATTCTGGGCCAAAAGAAGCCGCGAAGGATCCACCACAGCCTTCAATCCAGGCCGAACGGAGTGCAGGTTTGTAGGGCGGATTCAGAGGCACCTTCCACATGGGACAGTGCTTAGTGCCACTGTGACATATGTAGCCCATGAACCTGCACCTTCAGGACACTGACTCAAGAGGTCCAGAGTTGGTGATCCCTGCAGTAGAACATGAACACACAACTAGGAACGACAGACTCAGCTAAGCTGAACAAAAAGCTGAGTAAACAAACCCCAGCGGACACCGTTGAGAGTACATGGACCTGGCACTGAAGGACAGACCAAAGTAGATCATCTGTGTGAACGCTCTTATATTTGTGGCTGTTGCTGTTGTATTGTTTATGATTTTCAGTTTGTCTTCCTACAGGTGCTCCTTATTGTCTGCTGCCGTAGCATCTTTTCTATTTCTAAAACAAGATAAGATAAGATAAGATAAGATAAGATAAGATAAGATAAGATAAGATAAGA
>JBAFSZ010000015.1:2657927-2668259 GCA_036919955.1 Melanotaenia pygmaea
GTGATGTTCAGGAAAATAATACGGACTTCGCATCAGGCTTCATTTGGACACGCCCCCTTTACTCGATGCAGGCTTTGTGGCTTTTGTGTCAGACGTAACATCACTAGTGACAGGTTACTGTGTTGGGTGCATCAGTAGGAATATGCGTACTTTAACATACGTAGTTACTGTGGGTAAAAGCCTCTCAGGCTGCTCTGGGAAGTTTTCGGTCATTGCATGTTTGGCCCGTCTGTGAATGTGCACAAGCTCATGTTTTTGTCACTGCAGCAGCTGAACCTACATGCAAACGGCAGTTCCTAAGGTTACCAAGGACAGAGAAGGTAACACGCACTCTCTGCTGTTTCCGTGACAACTGCTACCGGCTGTGCATTCATCCATGAGTGCTGATGAGAAGCAAAGAGCAGGTTTACCTCTGTATCACTTAAGTGCAGGCTAACATGGAATGAAAGCCTGGTCAATTGAAACTTTCAAAGAGGAGCCTCGTTTTAAAAATAAATCTGTCAAAGCTCAAAGAGAAAGATCCACCATCACAGGAAGCAGGAGGCATCGAATTCTGAAACGGCATCCAAAATATTTGGATTATTCTTTTTGTATATCTGATCAGACTGTAAAATAACAGCACTGGAAATGTTTGAAAGTTATGTCAATATTTTTGAATTTCCCAGCTTTAAATCCAATGGAAATTTATGGAAAGTAGTAAATACCAGAGGAACAGATAGGAGGTCTTATTCTGAGACCTGGGGCCAGTTTCACAAGACTGTCTGTAGATTCATGACTAATTCTGTGTGTGCACACAGGCAGAACATTACATATGTATTATGTCCCCCAGATTTTAAAAACCTGTTTGTGTGTGTGGTTCTCTTTTATAGATCACAATCATTGTGACATTATTTTTGAACTGTGGTCCATATTATTTCTGAATATGCTGTTTCTGTTCATTTTTCCTAAATATATCAGTTTATAGATGATTTGAATTTCACTGAACAAAACTAATCTGAATAAGTTTTCCATATTTTTATATGATTCTTTGTAGTGAACAAGAAGAACTGTTTCCTGTCTAAGAGCTGAATCTTTACCAGGGGTGGGAATTTATGTTGATGGACACACCGTGTGGTCAGTTGCATAGAAGGAAAGACGAGGATCATACAACGATGTACAGAATGATGGGCCTAATATCAGGTCCAAGTCTTCAAAACTGTCTGCCATTGTGTTTACCTCGAACCTGTCGTGTTCATGCTCTTGTTTGCATTAGCTCCTCTAGCATTCAAGTCAATCTTGCAACTCGCACACCCGGCACATTACCTCGCGTCAACATGAGTGGCCAAACAAACATTAGGAATGCGTGTCAGCCATGATGTGTACACGGACGCGTCACTAACAGTAAGTATATCCAGGCCCTAACTTCTTGTTTGCACGTTCACATGGAGGCCCCGCCATATTAAGGGTCGACAAAAAAACCCACAGTGTGGAGGGCGAGTGGACCATTCAGCCCTTAATCAGCGAGTCTGCTACGCTGCACATTCAGAGCAAATTTCAAAGCTGGTGCGACGGCAAAATGGAGGAAACAGCCTTCAAACATGAGTTACGCCTGTGTCCTGCATGTTTGTCACACTGACAGAAAAACGCAAACGTTTTTGGAGAAAAAAACAAAACTAGCTAATCATACTCTCTGCTGACGTTTGGTTGGATGTAAATTAGCAGCTTTCATTCATTTGTTTCATGAAAATGTTAAATGGGGCTGAAAGAAGTGGAATCATGAGTAAAATGTAGATCCTGTCATGGCTGAACTTATGATGTTTCAGGGACAGTGAAAAAAACAAGGCAGCTGGTGCAGCTCCACAAGTTATAGGGTGTCCATTTCACTAAAAAAAGAAATTAAGAGTGTCTTTTTGTTGCCATGGCAACAAGTGCTTTCCTTTTCTGGTGGAAGGAAGAGGGCGTCCCATTCCTGCCCATCTTATTTATACCATCCTCTCTAATTAAAGTGGCCTCCACAGCTGCGAGTCTGACCTCATTGGGAGTGACTTTCTGTGGTGACGGCGTAGTGTTTAGGGGCGGTTTGGGCTTGAACCGGGAGTGTGGTGGTACCGACCAGGTACACTGAAAGAGTTCGAAGCCAGAGTCAAATTACAAGTGTGTCAGGAAAAAATGGAGAAATTAGGAAATTTAATATGTGATAATGTTCAGACTTTGGTGTATATCTTTCTGATTTTCTTGGGATGGTTCTGTGTTCGGTTGTTCCTTTAAAGGTTTTTCTAATGAAAAAATGTACAAAAGTCTTTTATGATTAAAAGTAATTACATAATTGCTTACCAACAAACTCATAATTTGACTAAAACAGAAGCTCTGAGTGAAACTAAATAGTCATTTGGGAACTGAAAGAGCCGACTCTTCTAAGGGAACCGAGTCATAAGAGCGGAATCTTTGAAATGAGCCGAACTTTCCATCAGTGTCAGGAACTTGCCCTTGTAGCTGCTTTTTGCTGCTGCTGCTCTCTTTATATAATTCATTTTCCTGACAGATGTTCCTTGATCTGCCTTCCTGTGAATGAACCTGTTGCTCTTTGAATGACACATTTTTTTTTAACATTAAGATGATCTCGCTGTAGTTTTCATGAAATATTTAATGTTTTCATTCTTTTCTCAAATCATAGCACAAATTCATCTTTTCCATTTGCAGAAAGATCCTCCACTCCCTTTATTTTTATCTTACTTTAGTATTTTACCCTTTTTTTCCTCCTACTGCTCCTACTACTTTAGTATATTTTATACTATGCCTCACTATGAGTCCTGTGGATGGTAATTTTGTTCCCCTCATGTTAAATGAAGTTGTAAAAATTATTGACTCTTAAGGTTTTTACTCCAGACTGCATGAAAACTGGGACTTGCTAATAATGTGAACAGTCTCCTTCAGCAGTTTCCCTTTAATTAAGTTCACCTGTAAATTAATTATCAAACCTGTGCAAGATTTGTATCAGTGATTTAAACTGGAGAATTAACACAAGCTAAACATAACAAATAGCAACTAAAACCCAAATGTTTCAATAACTGAACTCTGACATGCAGAATCATCTGAAACACGTGTAAACATAAAAGCCTGATTTCTACTCTTTTTTTTTTTTTTTCCAGTCAAGACTAGATCCAGACACTCCCTTAATTTTTCATTGGGCACAAAGTGTGGGATCTTTATTAATACACTACTCAAAAATAAAAATGAAAGTGCAGCAAAAGAAGTCTGTGTGAAGTGTAATAGAGGTCTTTAGCTGTCAGCAGTTCTTCCCACTCAGCTTCTCTCATAAACACCAACAATCTCACAATAATTTCAGAAAACTGCAACCTGGTAGCTAGACCATACAATATATAAGAATCATAAATAATATTAAAATGAACTCTATTGACAAGATTTAAAAAAAAAAAAAAAAACAGGACAAATGAAGAAAAAAGATTCATAAAAATAAAATAAACCTGCACAAATTTTATTAAACTTTTTGGAATGTTTTCATTTTTTATATTAAAAAGAACAGCTCACAAATTAACGGTTCGCAACTGCGAAGAGCCGTTCAAAAGAATCGATTCATTCATAAATGTCCCATCTCGAGTACATAAATGACTAACTCGTTTAACACGTATAGAAAGAAAATGAACAAAACTGCAGATTAGTCTCAATTCAGCATGAAGCACTTCACACATTAATATGAATAAATCTGGCAGTGCATTTCGGTGCACTCACTGTGCAAAGTGTTTGTGTTAGATCTAAATTTACAGGCTACAGCAGGCGGTCTGCTTCAAACAGCACCGCACAGCAGGAATATAAACCAGTAACATTACATGTTGCTATAATAATGAAATGTTGGAAACTAACCTTTGGGTGTATTTCTCTGTCCATTCTCTCTCTTTTCCTCTCTTCCTCTGATAATATCGTCTTGTGTTTCTTTGCTGAATCACGTTGTTTACGTGCTTGCTAGCATGTTATGCGCTGTGTGAAGGAAAGTTGTATAATGCGGTTTCTCAACCTCCTGACGCTGCTGGACAGCAGCAGCTCCAGAAATGTTCAAAATACATAACACTGTGCCATCAAATGGGTCCAGAACACAGAATTTTAAGGATGGAAAGTTGCGTAATGTGTCTTTAAAACCCAATACAGTTTTTACAAGAATCTGTCCGGCATGAGCAGCAGAAGAAACAGCGAGTTGCTACCATGTGATCTACGTCACTTCCTTTCTCTGGACCACTGGATGGTCTATTTGCTTTCACACTGCAAGTGAACCGAGACCGGCTGTTTTCAGCAGACCAGTTAGCTTCTTTGGTCTGCACCAGAGCGTTCACACTGCTCCAAACACACCGCTTTATCCGTAGAAGCAGATCCGGGTTCATTCGTCGCGAATCAAACCAGGATATCAAGTAAAGGTTTAGACAACATCATATAACTTCACCTTTAGATAACTTCCAGTCAAAACATTCTGGCAGTGTGGTGCAGACCTACCTGCACACACTTGTATGACACTTTTGAGTTTCCGCAACATTTTGTGAGAAATCTTGAATGTGAAATGCGAGCGACTGAGATATCGCCGTCCTCTCTAGCTGTGTGTGCCATCTGTGTGTCTGTGAAAAACACACGCATGCAGGATGCACACTCAGAAGCTGTCAGGTTCATCTTGTGCTTCATCCTGACTGTCCGTGGCAGATTCGCTGCACCATCTGCCAAACTGCAACCTTGAGAGTCGTGTGAATGAGTGCTGGAGTCCATGCATGCGATTGGGTCTTCCACATGAAGGTGTATGACTTTATATGGTCATATTTGTGCCTTTTAAGCTTTTTATATCTTTATCAAAGTTATATCTACTCTTACAAACATTTTCTTTAAACACTCTTTTTGTTCCACATCTTTTTATGCATCTTTATCATTTTCCTTAATCCTACTGAAATTGTGTTGTTTCCACAAGCTGTTTAAAGTCTCCTGGTGGGAAAGGTTTTTCACTTTTAGAAAAAGCTCCATATGCAGCCACCAGATTTTGTGTAACACAGTCATAATGTGGTGGTGAGAAGCTGAGTAGCTTATAATAAGTGGGAGGAGGTTGACTGTACTGGCACTAACACGCAGACGTGAAGCAGAGTGACTCATGTAAGTTATATAAGATGGACGAAGCTCTGCAGGGCAGGCACACTGACAACTCTATGGGAGTTAATGCCAATTTAGGGTTTTAGTAATCTCCTGCTTGCAGGTTACATGGAAATCTGTCGGTCTGTGTGCCTGTTGCAGCTCAGGTAATTTGGTCCAGAGAGACCTGGCTTTGGTCAAAGCTTGATGGAGAGACTGAGGAGGAAGAGAAGGAAAGGAAATAGACCCGAAGGGACTTTGATTACTTTCATTTTCTCACTTCTGTTTTTTTCACAGATGGAAGTGCTGGTGTGTGTGGGTGTGTATGTGTTGGTCACATTTGATATGGGGTTTATGTCCTAAGTTAGATGTGGAGTAAGAACATTTTATTTAATGTTTTTCTTGTCCTGTCCAGCAAACAGAATGATGGTCTGGTTACTGTGTTGTGCTGAACAAATCCGCTTTGCCGAGGGGAGGCTTATGTGTAGAAGGCTCCTCTTGATAATCTGATTCATTTATTTATTTATTGTTATTTATTTACTTTGAATTATGGAACCCATGTAATTTTGCTGGGCCTGACCGGAGGGGACAGAAAAAGAAGGAAGACAGCAACAAGAAGCAAGAAGGAAAGCAGAGAGAAGAAAGAGGAGACAAGAACACCACAGACAGACGGCAACAACCCTTCAATCCAAGCTATCACCAGATAAACTGCTTCATTTGTACAGAAACACACCTGAAAATTTTCTACGGCTAAATTCCTAAATAACCAAATCAAGAAACATGTCACAAAACAACCAAAGTACCAGATACACACTCACAGAAAAAAACAAAACAAAGTAGCTCTTCCTGGACAACTTGGTGACCAAGTCAGCCTGCAGAGGATGAGGAGTGATCAGTGATGAGATCTGAGGGAGATGAGGTTGACAGCAATCAGCAGCAATCCTGGAGCACAAACCGAAGCCACCCCACCATGAACACGATCCCAGACCCACCCAGAGGGCGGCAGAGGAGAGTCCAAACCAGAGCCCCCCACGGTCAAGGGGCACAGGCCCTGGCAGGCCAAGATCAGCAGCCGCCGACCCCACCAGGCGTCAGCCATCCAGGGTGGCCAGAATGAAGAGCCCAGGAGCCCAGAGGCAAACACTGCCTTTCACACACCCACATCACACTTAATACATCCACTATGCCCTGTGGGAGACGTCACTGGCAGACCAGAGGAGAGCGAGCCCCAAATCCGGTCCCCACCACCACCCCAACCACACCCCCATCACATCCCACCCAAATGCAGCAGACTGGGCATCCCAAGTGCAGCCAAGGAGGCCACTTAGATGCCCCCCTTTTAGACAACCTCTTCTATTTTCACCAGTTTTGATCTCACATCTAAAATCCAACAATCCATTGAAAACAGCTTCCTACAAAGGGAAGATTTTTTTTAGATAACTTGACACCATCCACAAAAACGTGTGTGTGAAACTATGAATGAGGGAAAAAAAATGTTTTGAAATTCCAGACATTTGGCTTTTATTGCTCCTCCAAATGTGGGAAAAACTGAGCACAAAAAATTCTCCCAACTGCTCTTCTGCAGCTTGCAGACTTTCCAGACTTGTTTTTATGCTGTTTATAACAGCACTGAATACAATGTCAGGAAAAGTGACCTTATGATTGTACGCTTTAAAGTCGATTGAAAATCAGTTTTCCCTACGTTTTCCTTCAGAGACAAGGCCTTTGATGTAAGTAATGAGGTAAAATACCTTGGACACTCCATTTCTGATGACAATATTATTCATCAGCTATGTTGAAAACTGTATGCACAGGCAAACATGCTCAAGGGAAGATTTTAAATGCTCCCCAGATGTCAAGGACTCGCTGTTCAGAGATTGCACACCACTGTATACTACTCGACTGTGAATCAGGTACCATGTCAAGTCTATGTATAAAGTGAGTGTAGCTTACCATGATGCTCCGCCACTGTTGGCACAGAGCAAGCCAGCTGTTGGCTGTAGGTGTCTAAGGTCACCTACTTTTAAGGTACTTAGATATGTCTAAGAATAACATCACTGTAGTCTTAACAAACCCTGAGAAAAGTCACATAAGTTATAAATCAAGTATGCGGAGACACTGGCACATGAGCCTTTCTTCTATGCAACTAACACTATCATTAGGCTAGCTTTCTCTATTTCGATCTATTTTCCATTTTATATGGAACTCCCTTTAATATCTGAAATAAAGCATTATATCATCATAATTATAATGCATTTTATTTATAAAGGACTTTACTTTTGTTAAAACAGACCTCAAAGTTCTACACAAAAAAAAAAAAAAATTAACATGTTAAATTGTAAGAACTGTTACTGTAAAACCACTGATTAAAAAGAACAATTAAAACATATTAAATCCAAACATATATAAGCTACTGATATGCTTTGGAAAAAAAAATATGTTTCTTAAAAAACTCCACAGCCGTGGAGCTGCTGCCTGGATGAGGGCTGGTGTGTCAGAGGTCTTTGGATCAGGGTCTCCAGCAATCTCACATACATGATCTGCAGCTAATTGCAGTGTTTCTCTCACAGAAACACTTCCTCCCGTTTCACCCGTCAGTCAGTAAAGCCAAGGACAAAAATCTTAAGGATCTGGAAAAGCAGACAGAGAAGGCGTTTTGTCCAGCATCTCAACAGAGCTGATCTTTTAACTTTTTCTGACCATCTGAGAACATTTTAAAACAAATAAACGTTGTGGTGTAGTATTTTATCTTTGTAAAAGCAACACAGTTTTATATATATGTTTAACATTTTAGTAAAATAAAGTGTTATGTAAGACCTGATCGATTGACAAGAGGAACAAGAAAATGCTGTAACACAGACATCTGACAACTCTGAAAATCACTGGTGTGATTGGAGTTTGTAGCAAGGAAGATGCTTATTCTTACTGAATACGTCATACAAAAAGGTTTTCTGTTTTATTCCAACTATTTTCTTTACTGCTTGTTACAATTTAAAATCCTAGAAATGTAATTTCTCCATGAAATGCTGAAGAGAAGTTTACAGGAATCTTTAAAAGTGACGAGTACAGTTATCACAAGTGATAGCTGCTTAATTATTTATTCTAAGCTTTAAAACTGAAGCTTGGATTTCTTTTGCATGCTTTCTTCTCTCTGTTCATTCAGCAGGTTTTTCCAATTTATTTTGAGCAGCAGCCTCTAGAAGAAGGCGCAGGGGGTTGGCCGTGCTGCTGAGATGTGTATTCATGGCATGACAGAGCTGAGGATTTAGTTATTTTTAACAAGACAACCCACTGAGTCTTCACAAGTGTCAACAGCTTGTCTTTGGTGGAGAAAATGGAAAAAGAAAGCAGTGAGGGAAGCAACAACCTTCTCTGACATAGTCACTTATGTTAAATTACATCATATCACCAGGAAGCCTGCAGCCAAACTTATGTAATTTGTAATATGGTGCAAATGGTTATTTACCTTTTATTTCTTTTTCCAATTCTAATAAGTTCCTTATTACTTATTAATGAGCTCATAGAGTTCATTAAAAGTTCTTTTAAAATGGACATTAAATCAAATAAATGTGTTTTAACTTAAAGAGAGCGTTCGCCTGGGTCCTCATAGGGGGTTGGAGTATATTATATATATATATATATATATATATATATATATATATATACATTCAGACCTGTGTAATAACCAATCCCAAATGAATAGGGATACGAGAAGCTGGGTAGGTTGTAAGATAAAGAAATTTAAAGTGAAGAAATGTGGTGTGCTGTGTAGCTCAGCATTTGAGAGGGTTTGCTGACATGAAACACTGGTGAAGAACTGATGAACATGAGCTGGTCTGAATTGTAAGAACTAACAAATCAGTCTGGAAAGAAACAGAAGTTATAGGAAAATTAAAAACATTCAACCACATTTTGGAGGAAGGGCTGCCAAATGACTCAGAATCAACAAGTTCAGTTCAACGGAAATGACGTGTCAACAAAATTCATTAAAACAAAACTATAAAATCGATTGATCTTGACAGCATTTCTAATATTCTTTAATGAACAGTTTAACCTCCAGATATAGTTTCCAAATCTTTTAAAGAAACGAAAATGTATCTTTTTCTTATCCAAGCTTGTGTTTTCTTCCATTTCATTTAATTCTCAGCCTTTTTCTCATTGGTACCATCTTGCTGCTTCTCTGTGTCCTTTCCTCTTCCTCTCATCCTTTGTTTGTGTTCATCAATGGAACTTCTTCAGTCCTTATTTATCTTCTCGTTTTATCTTCCCACACATTTTCCCGCCCTCCCCCTCTCTCCTCTCACTCTCATTCTTCCTCTCTGAATTGCACCACCTATCTCCAGAACGAGCATTCATCTGATGATTTATAGTTTTTACCTGCACTCTGAACGCTGGCCTCCGTAGTTCTCAGCTAATTATGTCTAAACCCTCAGCTTTATTTTTTATTAGCTTTAAACCGGTAATTTATCAGGAATTAGGATAAACCATGTTCACAGCTTCATGTTAGAATAATGATTAGAATCAAATATGTGATGCAGGGAAATTGTGGATGGTAGATTCAATCCACATGCTTTAGCAAAATCATTCTGCTGCGTCTACTCTGCCTTGTAATCATGTTTCAAGATGCAATTTAATGGAGGAGTTATCAGGACAAGTCATTATTGCTGTGACAAGAGGAACAATTATGTCTTTTTGCACAACATCTTCCTTTAAAAAATTATATTTAGGGATGAAAAGGGCAAATTTTGAAATGTTAATCATTACAGCAGATTTAAAATCTAAATTTTTGAAAAAGAACTATGAGCAAAAGACAGACCCTGCAGGGTTTTTTATTATTTATTTCTACATTTTTCCAAAGTGCTTTTTTAATTTGTGAGCTGGAGAAAACATTGCCTACGAATAAATGTAGACTTTTGTATTTTTATTCTTTTTTAGAAATATTTCATCATTAATTGTTTACTAACTGTGATAACCCTTATTCCACCCCAGTGTCAACTGTGTGCATGCATTGGACAAGCAACTCCAACAATAAAGTGATCTGTGGTCCTTTTCAAGGATAATAAACCACAGGATATTTACACTCATCCACAGCTTCATCAGGGCCACCTTGATAGTTCTCGGTTGGACCCCCTTGTTTTCTCCAGAACACCTTAATTCTGTGTGATAGATGGAAGCAGGTGGAGGAAACCTTCCTCAGAGGTTTTCTCCATGTTGACATGACAGCATCACACAGTT
>JBAFSZ010000015.1:2702304-2712475 GCA_036919955.1 Melanotaenia pygmaea
TAATAATGTTCTTTTGTTTGTTTGTTTGTTTGTTTGTTTTTGTTTGTTTTGTTTTTTTATGAGTCAGCCATTGTGCACATTAAAAATAACCAGTATCCAGTTGCTGGTGTGTGACAAGATGCCATAAAGCAAAATGCTCCTGTGCAGTGACACAGTGTCCCGGAAAAGAAAGCTGGGAAGTTTGGTTTTCCTACCACGGGATGCTGCTGGGCAACAATGGCTGCAGGAATGTACTTAATAAATATCACTGTGCCATCGAAACAACACAGAAACATACATTTTAAAAGTCAGAAAGTTACAAAGTGCTACTTTAACAAATGTTTATCAAGACTTGTGTCTCACTAGTTAGTTTACAATGAAAGAGCATGGATGAAGCAACTGAATGCAAAACTGACAGCGTCCTCCTGGATGAAATTTTAGTGAGTACATTTATAGTGAGTAAATTCAAAGATTAATGACAGAAAAATGTGAAATATCAATAAAAAATGGTTTCTATTGATATCTAATCACTTCACTAAATTGTGTTTTGTCTTGTAATGAGTCCATTACATGTACTTGCTGTGAGTCCACATATGCAGCAGCTGCCATATTTGTGACATTTTAACTAGAATGTCTCTGAATAGACAAACAAGTCTGTATAAAGCTTTAAAACTGCAGGATATAACATCCCTAAAACCCCAGGATGATGGAGAAACTTCCCAACCAGCAGATGGCTTCGGGCTCCACCTCTGTGATCCTTTTGGCCTTCGGGCTGTCTGTAAGTTTTGGCTTGTCTGTGGAAGGAAGAGGCAGAAGCTTAGACCTTCACCTGGTTTATTTTACTTTGCTCAGTAAAGTTACATGTGCAGTTGTATAAAAGTTCATAATTTAAGAACAAAATGGCACAACAAGAAGCTATGGTGCAAAAATCTAAAAAAATGTGTTTGCATTGAACTTCAGCAAGTTGCCTTCACCATGCCTACTGGACTAGATGTGTTGAACTGCTGCCGTATGATTGGCTGATTAGATATTAGGGTTAACAAGCAGTTGAACAGGTGCACCCGGTAAAGTGTAGAGTGTATGCTTCCCTCCTTTGGAATGGAAATACTTCTGAATGCTCTAGGACAGAGGTATCAAACTCCCATCCTCGGGGGCCGCAGTCCTGTGTTTTAAATCTTTTCCTGATCCAACACACCTGACTGAAATTAAAGGGGTCATTGTGCAGAAGTTGAAAAGAGGCTGTTAGATCCATTTGATCTGAATCAGGCGTGGAGCAGGGAAACAGCTAAAACCTGCAGGGTAACGGCCCTCGAGGACCTGAGTTTGACACCCCTGCCCAAGGAGGAGCCAAAGAAAGGGGTTTCTGGGTTTTCCTTCTGGACCTGTTGCCTCTGTGATTCAAACTCAGATAAACTGGAAGAATGGAAGGTCATGCCAGTCATTACACATTAACCATCTGATGATGTGTCTTCATCCAGCTGCCAAGACAGCTAGGAGACATTGGACTTAGGGGGGGTTCCTGAGTGTGTGATTAGCTGCAGTCCAGCGTATTCACCACTGAGCCCACATCCCGTCTTCAACTTGCTAAATCTCAGCTGGAAGGCTTGTCTTCCAGAGCTCTAGTTACGTCTGCTTGTTTTTACTGCTCAAGTCTGAGTTGAGTTCTCCACAAAGTTTTTGGGGAGCTGTTTTCAAACCCTGCTCAGGTTTCAGAGTACTTTAAACAAAACTTCAGGTTGACCCACAACTATGTCCAATAGCAGTGTTCTTCTAGTTCTGAGAAAATAGGGTGTGTGTGTGTTTGACTAAATTCAGTCTGAGCTGTGTAGGCTGCATGTTTGCACTTGTGTGTGGATTATTCGTTTTTACTGAGCATGTAGGCTTCTATTCTGATCAGATGATGGAGGAAGCAGACGATCTGGGTTGTGACTCACTTGTCCACACTGACCAGGAAAACCCTCAGCAAAAACAACAAATGTTGGACAGATGGAGTCTCAGGTTGGTTTGTCAGTGTGTAATCCACAGGAAATGAAATCAAGATTTGCTCCATCACTGAAGCTGGTGAGTTGGTCCTGGACACGGAGATGATAGAATGTCCTGAGACTCCTCTGGGACCTCTCGTCAGAAATAAATGAAATATTTGTAAGAAATCACTGAATTCTTCGTAGTTCTGCCAGATGGATAGGTCAGCAGCTTCACAAATGCTCTGTTTTATCTTTTTCAGGCTTTTGCTGTCCCTGTTCCTACATTTTTCTAGATGTGTTGCTGCTATCAGATTCAAAATGAGCTAATATTTCCTCTGAAATGGTGAAATGCCTAATTTTTTTAAAAAAATATGGATTAGTGAGATTTTCAAATCTTCACATCCTGTTTTTATTTTCATTTTCTACAGAATTCCAGTTTTTGTGATTCAAAAGCAATCTGCAATTTTAATTTATAACAAAACTAATCCACAGATTTTTCTGGTTTTGCAAAGGAAATTATACTCTCTCGCTCTCCTCCCCCTAAAATAGACACAAAGAAACTGAAACTGTGTGAGGGTTTAGGGTTATTTTTACTCAGCAGAATGTATGATAACAAATTTTGTTCCCGGCCTCGCTGCTCATTAGCCGTTGTGTGGAGGTGTCGGTGCCCCGGAGAGGCCACCCAGCAGCTAATGTGGGCAGCTCGGCTTCATTCATACGTCACTGAGTCTTTTTTTCCTGCTCTGAGCAAAAAGAAGGTAGTTACAGAAGAAACTGTTTGTCCGTGTTTTGGTTAATGACAGCACTTAAGTGCAGAAGGTCAAACTTTCCCAAATGACTGTTTACAGCATCTGTCTGTGAGCTGAGCCATCTCACCACTTTGTAACTGAGCTCTGAAGCGGTCCCTTTGTGCTCGCATTCTACTCATTTAGTTCATTATGAAAGATTTTATACATAAAGAAATAAAGAAAATTTTCAAAAGCTTGAAATACATATTTCTACACATTAAACTAGTTTGTCCAAACTTGTTTGGGTTCTAAAACAGATTTAGGGCCTATTAGACATCACTTGAGGTCAGTTGTTTGTTTGTTTATACCCTTGTTTATGTCTCATAATTCTGCCCCTCAAGATAATATGAAGGAAATATGCTGTAAATAAGCATTTCTGCATTGGAGCAGAGATGTTAGGAGTCCTGCAACCGTGAACATCCCAACCATGAAGGTCCTTAAAGTCTATATAACCATATTCTGTTTCTCGGGGCTCTCAAACTCCAGATCTTGAGTTTCCTGCAGGTTTTAGATCGGAGATCCTTAATCCTGGTCCTAAAGGCTAGTGTCCAGTTTCCCTGCTGCAACACACCTGATTCACACTTGTGGAGAGTCTGCTAATTACCCATTGACCCGGTCAGGTGCTGCAGCAGGGAAACCTAAAACCTGCAGGCCTTAGAGGATCAGGACTGAGGGTCCCTGTTTTAGATGCTTTCCTGCTCCAACACACTGAATTAAAAAAATGGATCCAACAGCTTGTTTTCACATTGCTAGACAATCAGAATTTAAACATCATTTACGTCACACATATTTAACACTTTTCTTTTTTTTTACGTTTCAGCACAATTTGGCCTCCTTGTACCAAAATATCTTCTGAGTGATAATACCGTGACATGTAGAGGAAAAGGTTCCGCATCCATAAATACTGAGCGATTTCAGGAAAATAATTAGTTGTTATTGCAAAACTTGCGTCAAAACTGCAAAAGACCTTGAGACAGGACGTCAGCACAGTAGCAGAGGAACTTTCAAGGACTCATTCGTGCAGGGAGGGTGTTTTCTGCCGCTCTGTGTGATGACCCCAACACACAGTTGCATTACGGAATAAGTTAAACATATTTATAGATTTCTGATGACCCAGGTGCACTGATGAAGACAGCTTGACTCTGAAATAAAGCTGTGACCTACTTCTGCTGTTAACTTTATATTTCATCTTTCTGTCTGTTTTACTCTGATGCCGTGTAGTTTTTTTTTTTTATTATTATTTTTATTTCTTGTTTTTTTTTTTTTTTTTGTATTTAGTGGAAAAATGTTATTAAAAACAAGCAGATTGAATGGCAACGTTCTGTGACGCCACCACAAGCAGGGATCGTTGTGTCAGGGCTTTCCAACAAACCGATCACACACCATCTGCTGACAGATGGTCACAGAAAGACACACAATATGTGGAAACAGAATAAAGAGTTGAGTCAAACCAACAGCCCAAAATAAGTCCTGTCCTGCCTAAACCATGTCGTTGTGGCTGACCCACATTATAATCTGGTTAAAATGCTGCAGTATGGTCAATATTCTCTAACCTCAATTAGCCTGAAAAACAAGAATATTTCATATGCTGGGTGTTTATCCAGTGAGCTTCATGGAAAACAAAGCAGGTTAGAGATAAGTGGAGGAGGTAAACAGAGGTGAAGACGAACAGGGAAAGACAGCATGTGATGGGAAGAAGTCCAAAATACTGCTTGTGGTGCTATCAGTGCTTGTTGCTCTTGCTTACACATCTAGCACTTATCTCACACTCAGTATGACATTAATGTTTTGTAAAAATACACTCAGATTCTCCACTTCTGCAAGCCAAAGTGTGATATGAAGCCATTGTTGTCATTTTTGGATAAACATTTGTAAAAATTCTGAAACGGCATCCAAAATATTTGGATTATTCTTTTTGTATATCTGATCAGACAGTAAAATAACAGCACTGGAAATGTTTGAAAGTTATGTCAATATTTTGGAATTTCCCAGCTTTAAATCCAATGGAAATTTATGGAAAGTAGTAAATACCAGAGGAACAGCTAGGAGGTCTTATTCTGAGACCTGGGGCCAGTTTCACAAGACTGTCTGTAGATTCATGACTAATTCTGTGTGTGCACACAGGCACAACATTACATATGTATTATGTCCCCCAGATTTTAAAAACCTGTGTGTGTGTGTTCATTGCTGTTCTTTGTTGTGGCATCGCATTTCCTTATTTTTTTTTCTTCAAACTGCTACTTAGATGGTTAACTAAATAACTAATTAATTGCATTTATTAAGAAGATCATACCTTCTCTTTAACAGTGATGATATAGCATGTGTTCATAGAAAGCCAAATTCCAATGCTTGCCTAAATCTTCCACTTACACGCCTGAAGGTGTAATCCTCATCATGTATTCTGCATTAAAAATTGCCTTATTCTAACAAACGTATAAATAATTCTGAATCAAACGGGGAAAGGATTCGCTCTTCGTGCTTACTGAACACACATCATATGTCGTCTAAAAGACAAAGAAATAGAAATATATGTAGAATAATACAATTCAGTGTCGTCCATATTTCACTTTTCTAAAGCTATTTTCCCAATTTTCCCAGATGTAGATTTGACAGATGCTCTCAATCCCAGTGCAATTTAAGCCACAGGTTTTTCTTTTGCCTTCTATTATCAGAATTTTGGCAAACATGTTCTAAGATCATGTTTTATATTATAGGGGAGGAAAATACACATGTGCTCTTTAATTGCAATTTTCAGGGCTTAAAGTCTTTAAATGGATCAGTAAAAAGTTCTCCATTGCAAAGATTAAGTGGTAGAAGTAAACAGGCTTCTCAGACTCTTACAAAAGAAATAGGGGCTTTATAACTGTCTAAAAGCCCCAAAGAGAAACACATTGATCAATCTTGATCTTTAAAATATTTGTGTCTTTAAATAAAAAATGCCTTAAATAATTATCAAAATTATTTTGATAATCATTTGATAATGATGATCCTTTTTTGTTGTTTTTTAACTCAATTAAGGATTTCAGTCATTATACAGCCAACTAAATTTACTAGAGTAAAATATAAACTAATATTTTATCTGAAATGTGATGATTGTGTGTATAAAGTCTGATAAACTGCCTCTAGTGTAGATTTATCTCGTGCATACGTGCATCACGTGATGAAAAAGTACATTCAGAACGGGCTGTTCTATTCTCTCATTATTGATGCATCGAGCTACAAAATAGAAACACAATGCTAAAACAACGTAATATATAGCAACACTAAAGTATGGAAGGATGATTTTATTTGAAATAATTGTTTAATAGTTAAATAGCTTGCCGTATTTTAGCAATATTCCCAAAAAAATGTTTTCTTCTTATTATGCTGTAGTTTAATGAAAGAAAAAACGAAAACGAGGCAACTGGAAAAGGGATGATCCAGTCTTTATTATATTTTTATTATTAGTCACCTACTTCGCTCAACAGAAGGATCTACTGACAGCCGCTGAGTAACACAAGTTCCGCGTTTCCATGCTTCTTAAACGTGACAGACATAGTACACGTGATGTAAAATTGACCAATAGAAAAAGCAGATTTGAATTACGTCGTTTACCGGGTTAGTGTTGCGTTCATAATCATAACAAAAGACTGTAATAGCCTTAATTAAATCATCTTATGGGGATATCATATCAAGAAACAATGAAATACACACTAAAAACCTATATGTTGTTTAACCTTTTATTGTCTGATATTATATTTTTTTTTGCTAATAAAGTATTTGTACAAACGTACTGGCAAATTACATACCAAAAAGCCATACTTAATTTGCTTTGTTTAAAAAAGTACGTCTTTTAAAAAATTTTGATAGTGTAATATATAGATAATCTGTCAGTTTTATCACCATCTTTAACAATCAATCTCGTGAACTGCTTCGAGAGGAGGATTCTCAAACAATAAGCAGTTGGTTGATTCTTTTTAACCGATGGATCCTGAATGCAACATGGGGCAGTGATAAGAACACGGAACATGCGCAGTGTTCCAAACTCTTATGAAACAAACTGGAGCAGCAGGGTACACCAGGTACTGGGACTCAATAGGGATTCTGGACAGTGGTTACCGGCACGTACCCTGCGTGTATCGCTTCCCCGCTCACCCACACCGAGGGAAGAAATGCTTTTTGCTTTGGATTTGACATAGAAATCACCTCTGGTGAGCCAGCACAAGGTAAGAGGAAGCTTTCTGGCTGCTTTTAGTGTTTTAGGTTAGAGGGAAACTAGCTTTACTTCTATAAACAGCGCCATTAGTTACATAAGCAGCGCTCTGGTGACCCCGTTTTGTTTCATAGATGTTTCTTTAACCGAGGGCTTAAACTTCCAGGTAGTTTAACGTTTTTCGCATCTGTTTGGCATATATAGGTCAGCTTGAAACGAGAAGCTTGTTTTTATTTGTGCAGTTTGTGGCTTTTTATGAGATGGACACCAGGATATCAGGCCCCCGCACAAAAGAGACGCCGTGACCTAATTTTCATTTGGAGAAGTCCTGAGAGCCTCAGCAGCGACCTGACAAATAGAATAAAAATAAAATTATTTTAAAAATGAAAAAATTTAGAAGATTTTTATTATTTTAAAAGTGTTTGATTAGTTGGGAAATATACTGGAGTAGAAATGATTTTTGTGGTGGGTAACGATGTTTAATGCCACTCTGCAGATAAATATTCTTCTTATTATTTTACAAAACTAAAATGTAACTGTGGCATCATGTCAATTTACCAGAACCATCTATGGTCCCCCAGTCAGGTCCTGTCCTGTCCTGTCCTGTCTTGTTCTGTCCTCTATGAAAGACTTTTCACAAGACATCACAGCTGTTTTTACCTTTTGTGTGTGTGTGTTTATGTCTTCATTTTAATGTTCTCCCTCACATCTGAGTACCCACATTTGTATCTGCTATTTAATTAATCCAATTTGTCAATCATACAGTTGGACTTTAGTCCAATAGTCTTTCAAATATGCATTGAATGTTGTACAAAATTATTTACAGCGTGTAAACAGATCAAATTGTATTACATTGTTTAGAGGAGTGTTTAAAACTTCTTAGGAGTTATTTTTGTTAACTGGCTGAGTCCATACTGGAGCTGTAAGGACTCAGTAAGCGGCGGCTAATCACCTGTAGGTGAGATGTAATGACCATCTGAGAGCAAGTTGGCAATTTCATGTTTCAGCTGAACAGCTTGTGTGAACATTCAGTTACAAAACGTTCTGTACTGGTTTGTCACTCAGTTCAAAATCAGCTTTCAAACCACTGAACTTTATTTAAAACCCTGAAACGTTGCATATGTTCTGCCATGCCCTGATAAGTGTTCATTTATGAAGCATGTTGGTGGTTTCTGAATGCTCGGTAAGTAAAAATATTGGCTTGATACTTGCTTCATTCAAGTACTGTTGCAGTACAACATAAAGCTGCTGTTTCCCTGCAGGAAACAAAGTCCAGATGTGTACTTTTGTCCAAAAAGTAAGCTTCAAACAAAAAAAACATGTACTCATTTGATTTCTGGTTATTTCTGCATGTGCAGTTACCCTGTTTCTGCTCATTGAATGAAACATGGTGGCCAACGAGGTCTTCAGTGTGTGTGAGTCATTCAGGCGGTAACACAGACACACTGTAAGCAAGCCAAACGCCAGCTTGTCATCTAATGAATTAGCTATTCGCACGTCTGTCAGGGGCATCCTGTTTGTCTTCCACCGCCATCAGCTGTTCAGTTTACCATCTTCATTTCACTGAGTTTCACTTTGCGTTGACCAATAAATCTGCTCTGAACTCCTAATGCAACGCTAAAAACGGACTGGTCAAAGTGTGGAGTTTTGTGTGATTACACATTCACAAGAAAAAAAAGAAGCATAATGAAAAGTAGAAGAGTTTTAGGGTCGGACTCTACGATTCAAACCCAGTTTCAAGACTTTTGGCTTGGTTTGCTGACATGGATAAGTTTTAATCCCTCCCCCTGAGGATGATGGTTTGGATCTGCTCCACCTCTCTGCCATGTTTAATGAAATTTAGCCCAGTGCTAATGAGAACTGAAAACTTGTCTCTAGCTTGATGGTGGAGGATCATCTGTTACGGGGATGATAAAAACACCTGATGTATATGAATTTGCTGTAGAAGTGATTCTGTAGTTCAGGTTTTCCCTGATTAGTGGTCCAAAGCCCACACTTAACCAGATTATAGTGGTAGAAAACATTGCATTTTGCTCTGTTTGTAGAGTTTGGATTCCTTTCAGCATCTCCCCAAATATAAAACCTTAAAAATCCTTCTGCTGATAATAGAAGTACAAAACCTCTTGTTCTATTCTGGGCGCATCCCACACTGTTGGCAGCTGAAACCGCATCAAGTATCTCTCCCTTTGAGAGTTGTTCAGGTTTTTTACTAGTGGTGGGAAAAAAAAGCTCCATCATCACATTCTGTTTAGTACTGAGTACATAGAGTGCTTTCACTGAAGTTGATAAGGAAGCAGGACGCAGCCGGTCGTTTCCAGATCTTCACTGTTTGGTTCAACAAACTTCTTCATCTTCTGCTTCCTCTTCAGAACAAGATGGCCCCAAATTCCATCCACTGGTTCCGGAAAGGCCTCCGTCTCCATGATAATCCAGCACTGCGGGACGCGGTCCAGGGGGCGGGCACGGTGCGCTGTGTTTACTTCCTGGACCCGTGGTTTGCAGGATCTTCCAATGTCGGGGTCAACAGGTGGAGGTAAGAGAGCTGTTTGCTCTATTCTGTATTTGATAGAATGTAAAGTAATGTCACTGTACAGCCACTCATCATGTCGTGGAATCCTTGTAGCAAATCTCTGGCAAACCAGCAGGAAGAAGAAGAAAAGGGAGGAAAAAAAATGTTAAAAAATAAAATAAAGAAGCATATGAATAGTGAATAAATAGTTTTATTGAGCAATTAAATGAAGGATAAAAATACATAAAAAGAATACAGGCATAATAATAATACATTAATAATTTAATAAATGTAAATTTCTATATATTTAAACACATACTTGTGTTTATGTCTGCAGTCATGTCCATTCACAGCTGTTTTGTGTGAAGTCGTTGCTATGCACATCTTTACCACTAGATGTCAGTAAATCTTACAGTACCTTAGATTCTGAGCAGCCCTTATAAAGGCTAAAAAACATCATAAACAAAAATAAACAAAAAAAAAAAGGGAAAAACCAAAACAGGACAATGATGTTTTTTACTTTTTCTCAACTGTTCATAAAACAAGACTGCAGGTTTCTTTTAGTGTTTTAGGGATTTATTTGCTGAAGGTGATCAGTGACACGTGTTCATGGAATCTGTTAACATGTTTTCCTGTTAAAAAAAACAGGCGAGCATAGAAAATAGGGCTGTCCCGATACCACTTTTTCACTTCCGATACCGATACAGAGAGTTGAGTTGAGTATCGGCCGATACCCGAT